>QVOB01006028.1:0-18535 GCA_014839585.1 Pseudomyrmex concolor
CTCTTTAATTTCGATAGTTATTATTACTTTAAGCTTCAGTAAAGTAAAATAAAACAACAAAATTAAAAAATAACAAAAATTAAAGTCTGGTTTTTGCATTTAAAGAAAACTATGGCCATCTTACCCCCATTTACCCTAAATGTTTAACGCTATAATTAAATTAAAAAAAAAAAAAACAAACAAAAAACAGGAAAAAAAAACAAATCCCATGAAAAAGTTTAGCTTCTAAATCAAATTTTCTAAAAATTTTTTCCCTGCTACAAGAAAGGTTTTGGGAAGAAAGTTTTGGATATATTTGATGTAATGATCGATAAGCGATAGAAAATGTATTCGTATTAATGAACCGAATATTAACGCTTGCAGCGGGGGGTTGGCAAGCGAAAAATGGCGCGGACTGGTTTGCCACCGGGTCGTTCAATCCGTTTACTCTCGTCGAAGAATACAACCGAGAAAGATTTTCTGATCGTGTGTGTATGTGTGTATATGTGTGTATATATAATGGAGGCTCGAAAAACGAGGCGAAGCGAGGTGAAGAGAGCTGACCTACTGTGGCAAGTGGCTCAGGGCCGTCGCTGTCCAAATCGTCTCCCCGATTGCCCCCCTCCACATTCTCTCTCTTCATCCGGTACCAAGTGCACAGTATTCAGGTCTCTCTCCCTCCCTCCCTTTCTCTCTCTTTCTTTCTCGATGCCCTCGTGGCCACTTTGTCCTCCTCCTTCTCCTCTTCCTTTGTTCGACCTCCTACTTCTTCTCTCCCTTTACCCTTTTCTATAGAGATCCGGGGTGCTCTCTCGGCTAGCGTTCCAAGATAAAGCAAATGGACCGTAACGCCCGAAGTCCGGGCGATAATGCCTCGGAGTTTATCGTGACGCGCCGATAATAGCGTGCCGATTTTAGAGCGATTAAAGGCAAGTGAGCGCGAGGGTGAAAGCTCCGATAATTGCGAATGATATAGACCCCGAGCCGCGGGAAGAGATTGAGTTAATATACGGCAATTCTCCGTTCCGAGAGTGCTTTCTATCCGATTCCGCAGCGGCCGACCGAATAGCGCAAGTGCTCGAGATATATAGGTACAGTAAGTGGAAACGCGTTGCAAACAAATTCCATTTGCCATTTGCTTTCTGTTTAATCGCTTCTAAAAAAAGACCTTAAAAAATGTTCTGTGCACTCTCGTTTGTTTTCCCTGAATTATAATTTTATGTAATCTACGTTTGAGTTGTGATTATGCGAGAAAGTTCTAAAGAAAAAATAATAATTGCACATCTCGAATTGAATTAGAGTTGCGACGCGCACAATACGGATATCGTTTGGCGTGGCTAACACAATATATTTAGCGAAGTCTTGATATCCTCGACGGGGATTCGTGACCGGCTCTCCTGCGCCTTTTTTTTTGCGCGCGCTACGTGACAACACCCACCCGATGAGGAAAGTGAATCAGCGACGGCCGTCGAGTGAAAATCATCTAGTGAAAATGTGAAGGCTGGATAGAGTGGCGGTTTGAAAGTTCTACCGTAGCTTCCAGCTATAAGTCGATTTTCACTCTACCGCCCGCCGTCATTATAAGTATCCTCCGTTGAAACGCTCGGCAAAAGGTCGTTTGTTGCAGAATTATTACAGAATCCTGGAATGTCACATTTGTGCGAGCACAAACTAACGCACTGGCAAATATGCATAATAGACCATATAGTAAACAAAATATATAGTGAACTACTCCGATAACAGACATCGATTTCTATATTGATATCTACTAATCTGTTTGAAAAGTTTAAATAGTCGGAAGCTCACGAGAGAGAGAGAGAGAGAGAGAGAGAGAGAGAGAGAGATTCGAACTTGTTCCACTTCCGCCTTTAATTTCTATTTTATTTTAATTTTTATTCTACTCTATTCTATTCTGTATACATATTCGGTTTACAATAAATATATATTAGATTGAAAAAATAACAATGTTTATTTTTAACGGAATTCGCCTCATATTGAAGTCTGAGATTGTATTCGTTTAACTTGATTCAAGTTAATGTTTTCTTTTTTTGGTGTATTTTAAAATCGTGAATAAAAAATGAATTTTTTTAATTGTTACACACACAACATTGTCTTGTAATATATTTTTAAATTATATTTTTAATCTAATTTGCAAAAATCTTATTTATATGTGTAATAATTATGATATAATATATTTGATGATCTTTTTACATTAGATGACTCGTTGTAAATAGAGAGTTGCTCAAGTGTCTTTGTTGGGGTCTTGATTTCAGATGTGCTTTGCTCGCGCAGACCTTGAGTGATATCGTCGGGACGATGCAAACTATGCTGATATGTAAGTACATAGATTACCCATGTATACGGATCTTTTAACGAATGCAGATCGACTTACCTTACGATAATGACTTCCACGTTTCTTTCTTGTTGTTTCATCGGGAATCTCTTAATATTCAACAGATTATCTCGATCGTATCTTTTATCGTCATCTGCATTGTAAGGAGTACAAAAATATCTTTTCACGGAAGTAATAATGTAACATATCTTTTTATTGAAAAAACATCTGTTTCAATCAGTTAAGTAACGAACAGCGTTACTTAACTGATAGAGAAATATTTGAATAACAAAAAAAAACATTTTTTTTATTTGTTATTGTTGTATTTTATACGTTCAAGTCTCGCTTTGAGTGAGACGTCGTCGATTGTTCGTTTCTTCCGCATAGTTTTATCGCAATCCGCGTGCAAACCTCGTCACGTTATTTCTCTATTTATCAGGACGCTCATTCCTGCGCGATGAGTGGACGCGTTAAAGCGCGACAGAAACAAATTCAATTACATACAAAGACGAGGAAGAGAAGAAAAGAAGAAGCACGTTACGATTAGTACCGTTGCACCGCGAGATATTTCACAGCTATTGTGAACGCGCTTGAAAGTGACATCACTCGTCCTCGCGGTTACATAAAGATATCGCATCGATATGATGATCCTTACGTGACTTCTCGCATGCATTTAACTCGAGGCACGCATTTAATGTTCCTGTGACTTCGCGTTAGCGCCGACATTTAAGGATTAATGGCGGTACGAGCGGTCGTTATTGATGAGTGTATTAAAGAAAAGTATATATACTCTGGGGTGTGTCGGAAGCACCGACCGGGATACCGTCGAGGCCGCAATTTTTCAATTAGATGATTGCACATGATTATGTTTTATAATTTAAGTCGCGTTATCTATATAATTTACGCGCTTTATAATAGAAAAAAGATTATAATTTTATTCTATTACCGACATACAGCTGAAATGGAAAGTGTTAAACAGCAAAGAAAAAATTTGATGGGTCTACTACATTTTTTGTTACATCAACAAAACGATGTTAGTGAAAACAAGAAGTTTAGTAGACGCGGCAAATTACTTTACATTGTATTACTCTTACTTTACATTCTAAGCAATCAGAATAAATTTTGTCTGTCGTAAAAATTCGAAACCCATATGAATTTTTGATTCTTATTCACCCAAAAATACCCTATGGTACATAGCTATCTACGTCGAAACGTTCCATCGCGGAGTATAGCACAGCAAAGAAAGAATTAGCTGTACTTTGGGCAAGAAATGCCCAGAGTTATTTGCCATCTTGTGCAGAAAGCAGTCCATAATTGTTGCGAGAGAATAATTAAAACAACTATTTTTAACAATGTCTACGTGGCAAGACTGATACTAGGAGGATATCCTGTGTGCGCGTGTACATTTTTATTATATTTTGCTGGAAAAAATGAATCCTTTTGTTCTTTACTGTTTAATTCATCGTCAAATCATGAAGCCTGGAAGTGCTTGTTGTGAGATAGCGTCTTCTTACAACAAAGTGATGGGTATAAGAGCTAATAGGTAAGCAAAATTTTGATAAAGAACAATTAAAAATCATGAAAATATATTAATATTATTGGAGTCGTAAAAAGTACCTATTTCTTCTTACAAGATTTGATAGTTATTTGTTATATAGGTTATTTGTTATATAGGTTGTATAGGTATAGGTTAGGTTAGGTTCTCAGAATGTTGTGCGGAAAATGTGTGTGTGTACATATGTATGCATATATATGTGTTTCACATGTAATTTTTTACACGTGAGAATTGTGAAATTCCAATCACATAAGATGCATAGGAAGAGCCTTACGATTTATTAATTGTTGAATTACGCTGGTGAAAGAATTGCGTTATTAAATTATCAGCCATCTTCAATATATATACACGAATATTGCGAGACAAACTCCAAGTGCCTCGGTGGCCGAATAGGGAAGGCGACGGCACGGAAAGCCGGAGGTTTCCAGGTTCGGCTCCTGGTCGAGAAGTTTTTTCGCAATATTTTAAAATTAGAAGGGGTATACGGGGTCAGTCATACGTGATGCAAACCAAGCATCCTATGTGATTGAAATTTCAATTCTCACGTGTAAAAAATTACATGTGAAACACATATATATATATGCATACATATGTATATATAAATATATATACACACATTTCCGCACAACATCCTGAGAACGGCTCTTATTGACTATATTCACATTTCTTATTTAGTTTTTATCTGTAAAACCCCCCGGAATTTACTGGACAGTTTCTAAGTTTATTTCGAGCACGGATGATCGATATAGTTGGTCATCACGTGGCGTATGCAAGAATCGCACGTCGTTCTACATCGCTTTTAGATTGTAGAATGACCTTAACCCCGGTATCGATAATCAATAGGATCGATTGTGGACTTTGCTGTGCACGAGGGTATCTGCGGAGGATATCCCCCGGGAGAACTGTCGAAGGCCACGGTCGACTAATCTGAACCATTGGAAAATTCTTGTGAAATATGCATAAAATCATCTTCGGTCTCATTTTCGCGAGATTGTTTTTTTTTTAAGTAGTCGAATGTTGCTACTTCAAAAGTTATAATTTGAAACATGAAAATATATCGCTTTTTTATACACAGTTAGGTTAGGTTAGTAATTAATTAAAGATGATACATATGTAATAGGTGATACTTCAATATTTAAAATCATAAAATCACATATACATCTACTTCGAGAAATAATTTTTTTTCTGGAATAATTTAACCATTGCTAACGAGACACGCGTACATATATCATCTTAGTGTAAAGAAACAAAATGCAACATTCTGTGCATGCGCAAGTAGTCAACTCGAACCAATCAGATTTGATTCCAAATACTTTTGTAATTATGGCGTCAGAAATATAAGAGACTCTCCATAGACATAGAAATATAGAAACGGAGCATAGACATGAATAGAATTTTATTCTTTCAATTTATTGCAATATTAACTTCGCAGCGATGATTATTTGAACATCTTATTATCGTGATCTTTTACTATCTTTGAGCGAGATATTTTGGCGGACACGATAACGGCTTTTTAACTTTTCGCACAGAAATCAGCTTGTATCGACCGATAAACGCGTTCGATTCGCGGCGAATGATAACGAAAATCATCGCAATTAAATTATATAACGCCGACCTTCAGTTCGGCGTACGTCAAGTACCAGTTCAATGCGATCTCAGAGTTCGGTCGACGTGGCAAGCTTCGCTATATATCGTTGCAACAACCTCGCCTTAGTTTGCGTTTTACAGTCGAGCGAATCCGAACTCACGCGCAAAAGTAATTAAGTTAACGAGCCGACCCGGGGAGCACCCGTTAATTAATTTGTCATACCGGGGTTCTCCGCGGCGAATTCCGAGTAAAAAAATTATTAAGCGCGCTTCCGTTCACCGAAAAAAATTGTATTCTCGTAAGTAGAAGATTTAAAAAAATCTTTTTTAAGATTTTAGATTATATTCTTCTGAAATTAAGAATATATTCTTTTATTAAGAATATAGTCTTTTTTTCCGATTTAGTTAGATATAATGTATATGTTTTTCTATAGATGGTTTGTGCAAGTTTGTGCGAGTTGCATTTGTATCAGCGATGACGTACAGTAAAAAGTAAAAGTTTCGACTAGTGTGCAGTGTATTCATATACTTGTGAAGTGTTGTTCTCATAATGGAGGATAAAGATTTAATCGACTTGAGAGAAGGTATTCACAAGTAAGTTACGTATAACTTAACCTAATTACTTTGCACTCTGATCTATTATTTTTGTGTTATTAAACATGGTTAATATGTGAGAAAAAATTATACTTTAAAATGTAATAAAAATAAAAGTATAAAAAATCTTACAAAATATCGATTTTAATGCAAAAAATATATAGATTATGTAAAAATATATAGGTTACGTACTGATTATAAATCTAATTAGTATATATTTTCTATTAGTATATATTCTAATTAGTATATATTTTTATCAGTATTACTCTTTATAGGATTTCCCTCTTAAAATATTTAAGAAAATCTTCTTAGCGCCTATTTTATTCTATAAAATATATTTAAAGTAAGTGTGGAAGGATATCTTCAAAACGAGAATCCAATTTTTTCGATAAGCACGCATAAATCGATTTAATCACATTGATTTTTATGCGCGGACACGACCACCCACGGAGGCGTGCACCTTGCAGCATCGTCACTTTATATTTCTCCGTTTTGCTCAAATAAATAAATAAATAAATAAACAAGGAAAGAATTACAACAAAATAAAAATCGATTCGACGTAAACGATTCTCGCGAATGGAGTAAATATCGTCGCGAACTTCAATAATTCTTATCGGTTGAATAGCAATGTATCGCAGCTTTTATTTCTGTTCCGTTGAGAAACTTTTGCCTTTGCGGTTCCGTAAATATAACCTGAATCGACGTGAAAAAAAGAAAAAAAAAATGGTTACACATCGATCGGTGTCGCGCGCGCGATGGTCTTCTCTCTTAAAGCGGAGATCGCCTAACGCGCGCGCGACGCCTTGGCCCACAAGAGTGGAGCCGACCTCATTTTTATTACAATTCAAACCCTCCCACCTATTCTCCAAGAAGAAATGTCAGCGATTGTCGGAAGGAATCGAGCACAGGGAGAGAAATCTCCTTCTCTCGATATAAATAATATTGTCGGTTTGTGAGGTGTGTTCCTCTGTCGTCGGTAAACCACTTCCTTTGCGCGCCAATTCTGTATTCCGTGATTAACTTAAAACATTGGATTCGAGACATCAAGGCCTGACACGATCGAGAATGAAAGCGAAACCTGATATTTTCAAATTGTTGTTGCTTCTAATCGCGTATTTCATCAAGTCACTTTGTATTTATTGTCCGTGATTTTGTCAGAAAGAAAGAGAGGAAAATCGAGAGAGAGAGAGAGAGATATATATATATATATATAAGAACAGAGAGGGAGAAAAGAGAGCTCATAATAAAGAAAGTGGAAAACTACGTCTGTTAGTTAGGTCAGTTATATATTAAGGGAAAGTAGAGATCGAGCACGTAGGAAGCGCAGTGGTCTTTCACGAGGAAAAGTTTTCGAACGTTAACATATGTAGGATATTCGGCGAATGATAAAAATCGTACAGCACAAAAGCCATATTTCACAAATTTAATATCGGCGCAATGCCGAGCGAGTGGGAGATTTATGTACGAACATTGTACCCTGTGTCTGCTGCCATTGAAATCGCCTTCGATCCCAGAGATACACACACACGTTCTCGGAACGATATGAGCTAATCAAATCCCCGGCGATGTGTCGTGAGAACTGCGGCGGCGGCACGTTGCGTTTCGCGCGATATATTTGTCGGCACGTGTATAAAGCGCGCGCGTCCCTTACGACGGGTGTTCTAACGGTCTTCCGCCTTGACCGAGTTGAGCGAGGTCCGTGTCAGATCGCCGCGTCTTGACTTTGACTCCGTTTTATCGTAAAAGTCATTTCCACGATCAATTACCCGGCCGTGAAGCGCGCGTCCGCGAGTCTCTCCCCCTCATTCGTTCTTTCTTCGCCGGCGCGGAGATTCACATTTAGCCGCGCGTGTACGCGTCGCTATCGATCTCAGCTGCTTTATTTACCGTGCACGAGCCGACTAAATGCGCTTTTCGTCCCTCGGAGAAACTCTTTTTCCTGGTTCCTACTCTCCTTTTTTTTACGACACCGCGCGTAATTTCTTTCTTCCCGGAACCACTTCAATTCCGGCGCCCGATTTTCCCCCGAGGGACGAGAAGACTTTCCGTGTCTCTGTCATCGCGTTCCTTGAATCGCGCGAGCATTTTAATCTTTTGCGAAATGGAAATTTCCTGAAACAAATTAATATACATATATATATATATATATACATTATTTATATATATAAACGCGCATCGGTATAATTTCAGTTGTCTCGTCGTCTTTTCAACACAATGATTCACATTAAATATCTCGGGTTTTCAAAAATTGTCACTCCCTACGTATAATCCCGTAACTCCAAAACGCAAATTTTAGAGGAGAGCAGTTTAAAGGTTTGCAACTTCATGTTTCCCTAGTTAAGAGAGTCTTTTGATTTCAAATTTTTACTTTTTTTATGAATATTGTTTTTTAATATTTGGTGACCATAAAGAACATAACTTTCCAAGTGTCACTATGCAATAAACTGAAAATCCCGTACGTGACACTTATGTAATTATACGTAGGGAGGTGACGAAATAGGAGAGTTACAAGGTCCGCCGGGCCAATAAATTCTATTTTTATCTGATCTTGTGTCTGTATATTGCGTGGTTAACAATCGACTTCCGTCGTGTTCGACGTGAATTACGAGATTTTGGGAAATATAAATCGCCGGGTTATAGCGCTATATTATCGAATTTCAAACGTTTAATATAGCGAGATCTTCTCATCCGCGGAACTTTCACAAACGCAGATATTTAGGAAGCGAGCTGACACCGGGATCGCTTGTGTGCGTGTCTCAATAATAGAAATCACGTGTTTTCAATACAGATGTCTTCGCTCGTGTTCGAGAACAATATAAGCGACAAAAAAAAAACTTCGCGAGAATAACGCAAAAGCGGAGTCCACATATAATGATAGTTCGCGACGACGACGTTCGGCTTTGTCGAGTCTATTGGATCTCTCGTAACCGCTTCACTTGGCATTTAATTGGTGACCCTGACGAGCACAATCGCAGTCACACAATTGCATTTACAAGCGTCTATTTACATATTCGACAAATCCATGAAAAAAAAAGTATTAATAATTTATTCTTCTGCCGATGAGACTGGTTTACGATAAAAGAATAAATTAAAATGCACATGCGTATGTAGAGACAATTTCTAACAATTTTTGAGGGAACAAATACTAGAAATAAAAAAAATGTATTCACAAATAAATGTGTGTATCGATAAACACATATAAAATATGTATAGATTTTCGTCGCTGTATTTGCGTTAGAATTTTTGCAATTAGCATATAAAGCAGCGTATTAAAAGTAACATTTTGTTTTATTTTGCTTGCGGCAAAATGATTTCGTTGAGGCACATAAGTAAAAGAGGTAACCACGAGGGTAATTACCATATATAGATTAAGGAGTCACCTCCGATTTCAATAATTTTCACATGTGTTATCAAGGTCATTGTTCCAAGTAAGAATATGAAGGTTTCAGGTGGGGGAAGTTGTTTGTTTAAAAGTTATTAATAAAAAAAGTTGTTTAAAAGTTATTAATAAAAAAAAGTCTAATGAACACTATGCAATTTATGGTCACCATATATATCAATATATGTTCTGCGTTTGTATGTGTGTTTGTATGTGTGTGGATCGTTTCATGTAAGAATTTAAAGAAACATATCTAACGTAGAAGTAGGATTTGTCATGAAACAATGATTCAGTATAGAAGTAACTGTTGTAGTATTAACATCAGAGCTTGTCGAAATGAAATTGTGTCTGAAGTAATTGTGAAACCATTTCTATTTTTCGATCCCATGTACATTTTTGTTCGAAGTTATGAGTATTATATATCCATATTACATAATTTACATAGTAATTAAATGTATGCATTAATTGAATATTTCGATACATACTACATATCTATGTGATAGTTTGCTTAGCGTAGAAAGCGTAGAAAAAAAACCACGAGATATACTCAAGTGAAAATCAATTTTATCAAATCTGAATTTGTATACATGTGCGCTCGTTATCGTCAACACTAATGTGTAATGTACATCTTGATTGATACTCGGCATTCTCTCCTCTCCGTAAACGAAATAATCTACACAATCTTTCCGATATTATAACGCGCCTACCTATTCTTGCGCGCATACATCTCAATTTGTCTCTTAATCTCTCGTATCCCGCGTGTATTTCGCGTTTATCGAAGCCAGTCACGCATTAATCAGACATCATTGGACGTGTCGACGGGTACATTGCTCCAGGCTCCCCCGGCGCGCCGAGAAATCGTATCGGAACTCGCCGAGTTCGCGGTACAGTGGTAGAGTAGGTTGTGTATAGTGGCGGGGTGATGGTGGTGGTGCCACGGCGCGCTCGCTCTCATTAGCCATGGCGAGTGCTCGACATGGTGTTGGTATTACCACCGCTATCGCCGCGTGGCATAGGTGGTAGAGCTTCGTTCTATCGACCGAGCGAGCGAACGGAGCGGAGCCGAGCGGTTCTCTCGTCCCGTGACCTGACCTCGTCTGAACCCTCCGCCGCTGCTGCTGCTGCTGCCTGCGCCTCATTTCCTCACTCCTGCCCTCTCGTTCTCCCCCTTTCTCTCGATCTCTCTTTCTCTGCCTCCCTTTTTCCCTCTCCTTTTCTTCCACCCCGCTCGCTCTAATGCAATCACTTCTCACGGCATTGCGAGCAGTCGCGTCTCTTCTCTTTTCTCCCTCGGTACCATCGCCATCGTCGTCTCCAACTCCCCGTCCCCCTCGTTATGGCCTCGTCCGCCTTCCGATAGAGTTCCCTCTTTCTCTCTCGAGCTCTCCCCCACAACACTTTCTATACGATATTAGCGCGTCTGAACTGGAACAACGCCCCAAAACTCGCGCGAATCGCGTAATCTGCTTCGCGCTCTTATCTCGAGCCTCCTTTGTTTTTTGTTTTTTTTTAATTCTATCTCTTTATACGCGTGATTTTAATATTAATTTTTTTGTTTTTTTTTTCATCTATGTTATTGTTTCTTTCTTTGTCAATATTCTTTTGATAATACATGTAATGACCGCGCTTCTTTTCTTTCTTTCTCCCAATTGCTCGCTCCAATCATGTTGTTGTCGAACGTTGCAAAACATTTGCCGAATGCATGCGCGTTTGCTCAAAATATATACAGTGGTATCTCTTCATGACGTAACTGCGCGCGATTTTTTCAATTCGATTCGGTCAACGGATCACCGCGAGAAAGTTGCTCTCTTCTGTAACGAGCTATCTCTTCTGCGGAAAAGTTTCTCGAACAAAAATTGAACCTACCGGAATTGAATCGTTATTATCAATTTTATACCTACATCAAAATTGAATTCCAAATAACAATTTGCTGAATATCGTAAAGTTTCTCGAAAACTTTACATCGAAGTTTGTTCTCAAAAACATAATCGTTCAAAGAACAATAGTAATGCAATAAAATATGCAACGTGAATGTGTTATTTACGTGATATTTACGTGTGATCTCTTTATCACGTTCCGCGAGATATAAAGATCGCGTTCGAATTAATGACAGAAGAAAAAAAAAAAAAAAAAACGCACCACACGACGCATTTGAGCGCCACTAAATGAACACACGCGACCCTTAGTCACTGGATTATCCACGCGTGATTGCGGTCGACTTTACATTCACACACTTTTTCACACATTTAAACCAAGTTTCACGCGCTCGTATTGCCGGCAATAAAGCAGTTGTAACTACACCTATATTACACATATCGCGTTCCCAATTTTACTTATCTACGACAGAAATTGCTGCGAACTTTGCAAACGGTGATACACACACATATCTATATATTAGGTGAAGTAAAAAGTTCTGAGCGTTTTTTTGCTTTATTTCGACGATGAAAACGCTCAGAACTTTTTACTTCACCTAATAAGAGGAACATCCTTTTAATTCGGCGAATTACGAATTTACGATCTAAAACGTTGTTGAAACTTTGCGACGACAAAACTTCGTCAGTTCGAAATTTCTTTTTTACAAGATAAAAGATACAATGAAGAGGAATTCGCGGAAATTTTGCAAAAAATATGCAAGGAAAGAAGCACGGGCGCGTAATACCACGAAAAAATAGCAAATTTAATGGAGCGCCTGTGTGTAATACCTGGAAACTGTGTTAACATAGAGCGGTGAAAGTCTTTAATGGTAATAATAACAATGGCAAACACACAGCAGCGGGCACACGCAAACACAAAAAAACCCTGAAAAAAAAACAGCGATATATTAGAAAGTCTCGAGAAACGACCCTCGCTCGTTGCTGGGCGCACTGAGGGTCGTTTTTTCAAGGGGGTCAAGGGGAACCCGCGCGCCCTGAGAGAGGCCACGCTTATTAATATCAACTTCAAGTTCGAAAATATTCAATTTCCCACGCGCGATGCTATTCAACTTGTGTGCTATTTGACTCGAAAGGTTATATACCACGGTAGATTTTATTATCGCAAAATAGTTTTTTTTTTTTTTTTTTTTTTTTTTTTTCCCGCACGAGTTAGTTTTAGGAAAAAACGCGGATCAAAAAGTGGAGAATTAAGTTTCTCGCGAAACGTGCCAAAACATATTCTTGTTTTTTTTTTTTTTTTTTTTCATATTCGTTTGCTTGGACCGTAATCGATACGACGAGTCTGACTTGTTATTATATAGAAAGGTTAATAGTTTTTAACGAACCTGTTTACTTCAAATTGGTATTTTGGTGCTTCATAACGTTATTCAAGTTTCCAACTTTAATATATACGTATATCGATAAAATTATCTACATAATTTATTGTTTGTACATTTATTAAGATCTGAAGAAAGAGAGACAAAAGATAATTGTTAGTTTTACCATAATATTTTAGTTGACATTTATAAATTAATTTATATGTTAATTCGAAATTCTTATTTTTATCTAAAATCTAAATCTGATAATTCTTGCAAGTTACATTCTCTCTCTCGGATTTTCACAACTCTTTTGGTATATGCACACCGGATGTTCCTTTGCAGTGCGGTAAACCGTCGAACGCGTTTTGGCCGAAATGTATTCCGGTTTCTCTCCCATATCATCGTTCTCACAATGTCACGACCGTTGTGCGTGATTCCGGCACGACGTCACGGTCCCATTGACGCCGATCCCTCCAAGAGGAAGGCACCTTAAACGGACTCGTAAAACATTTTCGTGACCCCTTTTTTTTCACATAATTCGTCGAACAGACGCCACGGTGTCCGGTATGAAAATCATCGAGATGCTTATCATACATGATATTACGTGCGTGTCTGAAACGCGTAAATCACTCTCGCGATTAAAAAAGGACGTTTTAATTTCTAGTGTCAAAATTTGGAAAATTAATTGTGGAAAGTGGAATAATACATAATATTTTTGGAGAGTTTGATATTTTTGATATCGTCGTAGCTATTCGTAAAATCTGAAATCCGATCATTTCAGAGAAACGCGTGTTTTTATTCGAAGAGGGTTTCCACACTAACCGGATGATCGAAGGCGGCTCCATCTCTTTCGCATCCCTTCTTTTTGGGGCCGTGGAAACCCTCGTCTTCAGAATAAATTCGATGTATCGTCCCCCTTAATCTTCGACCGGGGATGTGTCTTTGTCAAAAGTAACGCGTAGAAGGTATTCAAACTCGACACCGTTATTTATCTTCAGGGACATATAAAAGTTTCGATTCACAGTAATATTTTATCTTTTTACCTTACACAAAATATCTGATATTTGTCACAATGTGATAACACGCATCAAGACTTTCGTGCTTACTTAAATTTGTTTATCAATTAATGAACGAGTTTGAAAGTTAAATTTTGAAATCGTCGATCAGCAAGTTACGAAACAACTCCGTGGTCATAGTTCAGGAAACGACGTTTAATACAATTTCGGAGCGAGACGAGTGGCCCGGACAACACACACACCCACACACAGACAGAATTTCCTGTAGGGCGGGTGAAGAAAGGGTGCAAAGGAAGGGAGAGAGAGCCTTGGGTACGCGATGGGCGGGACGAAGGGAGATCGTATCGTCATTCTGGCACGACACGAGATCGCGGAACGAGCCGAGCGTAGCCGAGTACGTCCGTTTTCTACCGAAGCGGTGTGTTCGGGAGTGGGGACCAGTGGGTGTTCAGTAAGTAGCTACATTCAGTTGAACCAGCACCGTAGACGGAGTCGGACGATCACGAGGAGTATCGTGAAGAGAGTATCTTTCCGTGACAGCAAAAACGAAAAAGAGAAAGAGAGAGAGAAAGACGGGCGCTTGGTAAAGGGTTCGTAATTGCACGTGTGCACGGCTGAATTCGACAGCTGGACGAGGAGAGCAGACAAACCGAAACGAGAAACAGAGAGACGGAACGAGAGATCGAAGCGCAGTTGGTGGTTGGCCGAAGCCGGAGCTTTGCGCCGCCTCTTCGCTCGTCTCCTCCGAATTGATTCCACGAGTTGTCGTCGTCCGCGCATCGCCACTCTCGTCGCCACGATCGCAACGAACGACAGTCGCGCTGCTCTCCGGGAAGTCTCGCCGTCGTCGTCGCCGTCGTCGCCGCCGCCGCCGCCGCCGTCGTCGTTGCTGTTTTCGGTGCTCTCGCCGCACGGGGATATACGTCAGTGAAAATGCGGTGGTGACAGTGACGGATACCGAAGGGGAGGAAGGACTCCGAAATTGTCACGCAACAGGGTAATTGTCATTATTGTCGTCGATCGTGTGTCGCGCAAATATATCAACCCCCGTTCGTACTCGATCGAGTCGACGTCGGTTGAACAAAAAAAAAAAAAAAATAGAAAGAAAAGATATATATACATACACACACATACATATATATATATATATATATATATATATATCTATAAATATACATAGAGAGAGAAAGAGAGAGAAAAAAAAGAGAGAGGGTGCTTTCCTCGGCGATCTAGCCGGAAGTTATGACAAGCTCGCGCCTCATTCAAGGACGAAATATTGTTCGCGCGCATGTGTCCAGTAGTGGGATATAGTGTCAACGACAAGTCGCAGCTGCTCGCAGATCTGGATACCTTGCTGTCGACACCCGCCGGGCCCGGATTGTCTCATGTCAGGATGCCGCTGGCGCGGTACGTACACTCGTACGGCTCGCCGTTGTCGGA
Organism: Pseudomyrmex concolor; assembly: GCA_014839585.1. NCBI lineage: Eukaryota > Metazoa > Arthropoda > Insecta > Hymenoptera > Formicidae > Pseudomyrmex > Pseudomyrmex concolor. The sequence continues at coordinate 15,115 of QVOB01006028.1, forward strand.
GCTAGGGTGGGTCTTCGCCCGTCCGGGGCTAACCGGAGGGGAGCAGGAGGGAGGGAGGGGGAGACGTTTGTCTGTTTGACCGGTACGGCGGAGAGTAATCGCATCGATCCGCGAAGCCGGCTGGCGTCGTCGAACATATGCGATGCCGACCAAGAAGACGCTTCTCCTCCTCCCGAATTTCTCTCCCCTTTTGACAGTAAAGCTACCGGCTGAAATTACCACGATCGTTCGAAAAAAAAAAGAAAAAAAAACGGTTCGAGTCAATTCCGAGATTCTTTAGATACTCTTAGATAGTTTAAGGATGTATATATAAAATTTAATTAGTTTTCGATCGTGAGAATAAACGCGTGTAAAACTACACCGAATAAAACAAAAATAATTGCGTATAAATAAAATTAGGTTGTCTGTATAAAGAAGGAAGGAGAAGAGTTAGACGTATTTTAATAGGTTAACGCGATGACGTTTCTTTCTCGCGGATTATCGAGAATTGAGGCTCTTTAAAATCGCGCGGTTGCCGACTTTGAAATTTGTCGACGGAGGTACGACGGTCAACGACCGGTCGTCCCTTCGACGACGACGACAACAAGCAGAGGCGAAGTATCGCGATGGCCATTAGCCGTCCGTTCGTTCCTTCTTTTGTCCGCGTTCTCTCGCTCGTCGAGAGATTTGCGCTCGGCGCTGTCTGACTGGAAAGTTCTTGGTCAAGTCGCAAACGAAAGAGCCGCGAATCAAGGTGAATACACCTTTTTACGTTAGACGCCGACCTTCCTGAGGCTGCCTGATGTGGGCCTCGTCACGCCTCGACGATTCTCCGCCTGCTGCTGCTTTCATATAGACACGTCCGACCGTGAACGCGAGACACGATGGAATTCGAACGTAGAAACGTTCCCTCAACGTTTATCATGCTTCCTTCGTTTGTTCGTGGTTCGTTCGTTCGTTCGTTATTGTCGAGGTTTGCGACGAGGACTCTCGACGAGTCCGACCTGCTGCTGTGTGAATGTCGCGAATGAACGAAAGTAGAATGTCGGGAGAGTAAACTTGCCTTTACCTTCTCGGCGTGTATTTACCGAATATATTTAAATTTATTATTATTTTTATTCCGGAGAACACACAATCTTTATTTATATCGTTGAATATATTTATCTTGAGATATTTTATTTCCGTTATTTCTGTAACTTCTTTCGTGAATTTCTAAACTCCAAAAATAATAAAAAGTATGTTTTACAGCTCGAAACATTGAGAATTGTACACTTGAAATATAACATTAGGAATTGAAAATCGAATATTTGAAAAGATTTTTTCGAACAATAAACTTTAGTTTCGAATGTTACTTTCGAAATGTTCAGAAACTTTCAGCTCTGCTTTTGCTGCTTTACCTGTAATTCATTTTTTTTACGCCAACTGTAAATTGTTGTTAAAATTCATCGCGGCTGTTCCTCATTCTCGCGACGTAATTAATTATTACAATACATATCTGTTTATTAACATATTTTTATCATATCTATTTATTAACATATTTTTCTTGTAATCTGAAACAAGTTTTATAAAATTTATTTTTTTACGTTTTTATTTCTACAAAACAATTATTATTCATGAGGTAGATGTAACATTTTATTTGTTATTTATTTCTTGAATCAAATCTCCGCGTATTTTTGAACTTCATTTTCGAACATGTTAAAAATAAATATCCACGTGATCGTGAATTTTTATTTTTCCTTCAAAATTTCATATTCACAAAATTCTTTTAACGAATGTTAATCATATGTTTCGAGTACGTATTGCGAAAATCTACCAGTGGTACGCAATGACGATATTTCCAGTTTCGTCAATAGGATAGTGTTTCATTACCGTTAGTCATTACTTCCTGCTCGTATGCGCCTCCGTGAGGCATCGGATTTAAAAGCCATGAATCACGCGTATCAACAAATTCTCGGAACCCCAGGCTTTTTCGAGACCCACAATTCTCCACTCATGATCTATGATTTAACACTCGCAAATCAGTTTCGGAATTTTGTGTGTGTGTGTGTGTACTTGTGAAAAACATCCTTGACGCTACTTATAAGCTCTTCCTGTAAACGCGAAACTTGCTCGCAAGGTTACAGAGAATTGCAGTTACTCCGTTTGCTCGATTACGAAGTTTAATTAGTTTCAGAAAAATTTATAAATAAATCCCAAACAAGGTATTTATAAACTTTGCGGCAACTTTGTTTCGTAAGATTGCAACGTACTTTACGTATTTCTGTAACATGTTAAATTCGGATACGGATAATCGAGAAAACAAAACTGAGATTAAAATAAAATTATGAGATCAAGATAAAAAAAAATTTTCTATTTTTCTACTTGTATCTAAAACGCGGTAAAATTATGAAACTCGCGTTTATTTTTAAACTTGCCGATTTCAAACGTTGTTTTGAATTTTTTGAATCACATCAGGTGATCTCTTCTTTTTTCCTTGAAGTATCGGAATTTTGTTGCTCAAGATATATACATGTTGTTGCGCGCGATGTGTCTTGACAGGCTTTTATTCGCGCGTTGTGTGACATTGCGCGACATTGTACTGTTTCGCAATGGCGATAAAAAAAAAGAAAACTCGATATGTTAAAGCGCTTTTCTTCTTTTCCGGAAATGTGCAGTACGCAAGTATGCGAGTTACGAAATCTTCTTATCAACCTGACTCTATAACCTTCTATGCATCTTTTATATTGTGTCGCCTATCTCGCGCATTTCCGTATCGTTGCATTTTTGTCGCACGTGTAATTCCCGTCGCGACCTTCGTCGGCGAGTTGTCGGACGACTCGCAGATGAGTGCAGGTTCCTTTTAATGTTTTTTTTCCTATTTACGCGTCTTTCTCCCGCCGTCGCATTACCACTCGTTAATTCCACGACGGCCTTACCAACTTTGACTGTCACGTCGCGTCTGAGTGATGCTCATTTCTCGACATTTACAACGCTCGTGCGCTCAATTGTTACATGACAGCTTTATCTCCTAATTGGCATTGTTGTTTATCGTTGACGCGCAAATAATACGAATTTGACAGGTAAAAACCACACGAATTCCGTGATTTTCGAAGAAAATCGTCGTGACATTCGATTGATTTAGGATTTAATTTTTTTTTCTTCTTTTGCTGTCAAATTTGTATAATTGGTTGATATCGTTGGTGAAGAAGTCGTGTGTGTTACGTCACGAAAGGAAAGTCATTCACGATGAAACAGGTTGCGCCGCGAGGTTACGTTACGTGTAATTCACAGAGAGAGAAAGAGAGAGAGAGAACTATAGCGATTTGTTCATCAATCATTTTGCAGCTGTCGTGCTCTAATATCTAGTTACTGCTTTATGGTATCGTAATAGCGGTTGGGTCAAGGGGGAATTATCTTAACCTGATAGATGACGTTTTGCACATTTTTTTAGAACAATTAATAC
>QVOB01006091.1:0-13857 GCA_014839585.1 Pseudomyrmex concolor
AGAGTTAGAATAGGAGTAAGAAATAAAAATAATTTATTTCGCTTACGTTCTTACTACAGCTCTCTTACACCGAAAACAGTTCTCTTACATCTACTCTTACTTCTTACGCCAGGCTTACTCCATGTATTCTAGACGGGGCTTAATAGGCGCAACCGTGTTATTTTTATTTTGCAGTACGAAAGAAGTTTCAAATAATCTAGTCTCAGTCGCGGTTGTTTGCTATTGGAACGAAAGTTTCGAGCTTACAAATGTTCCTGCTTGTACAGTTATTGCCGCGCGAAATATTTTCTCGCGTTGCACGAGAAAATATAAAGAAAATGCAAGAAGTATGTAATTAATAACAAAAATTAATACGCGCAATGTGGCATAAGTTAATTTTACAATCAATATTCTTTCGCGTGTGCGGAGCAAAGCTAGCAAGCGAACTATTGAAGCTCCTGATATACACAATGAGCAATCAATGACGGTATAAAAGCTTTAGATTACATTACCGTCATCAACGGTTTCCATATATATATATATATATATATATATATTTTACATTATATTCGTATTTAATCAGCCTCCGTCATGCATCGTCATTATGTTTTCATTACGTATCTCACATATAATGCTCATCATTATAATATATGGCTATATTTTTCATGAGCCATTAATGTTGTTTTACGTAATTATTTAAAATATTATTATATGTTTAACAATGAGCGCGACAATATCAGTATATTTATTTATATCAAAAATATTGCAATTTCTCTCTATACGAAATGTAGTTCACTCATTTTCGTTAAAAAAAAAAGGTAAACAATTACACGAACTATAACCAATCAAATGTTAAAGTCAAATGTTTCCCAATTTTTTGTTTTTTTTTCGGATTTTAATTTGTGCTTGTACGACGCGATATCGCGATTTCGTCTCACGCGAGATATTTTCGCTACAATGGAAATCCATTATAATAATTATCGATTAGAAATATTCACGACGGAATTCGATTAACCTTCTCGATCAACAAGATAGCTATTGTGTGTGTGTGTGTGTGTGTGTTCGTGCGCGCGCGATATATGCTGCAGAATTTTATTGAAATAAAATTATGTCGAAAGTGTTCAACTGAAAAAACACTTTAAAAAAAGACAATTATGACACTGTGTATCGTCTAAGTGCGAGAAATATTTATCCCGACATCGATTTCAAAATCGAACGCGCTGCGAATAATTGACGGTGTCAGAAAGTTTCATAAAACAAAAAAAAATAAATAAACACGGATGCAGTAGTTTTATACGTGGCATGACAACACTATCAGGTTCCTTTATGCGCGTATATACATCTATATCTACATATATATATATATGTATATACATGGCGGCCATATAAATTTGCCGACCGGCCCATTTACACCGTCGAAACACGATACGAGACCGGGGCCGCGCGGCAGAAGCGATTCCATTTCCATTTCCACGAGCGAAGTATATTGCTACGAATGCACGTTTACTTCGAGGCATCCCCCGGTCGCGCAGCTTCTTCCCCGCAAACGGGAGAAAGAGCGAGCAAGAGAAAGACGCGGACTTAGAAATTCTCGTGCAAAAGCCTCCGGAGAAGATGGTGGTGTTGTAGTATGTATATCTAATGTATACCTAACGATATACGCAATTCCCCGCACATGTGCGCGCGAGAAGAGCAAAGGTCGATGTGCACCAGCGTCAGATTCGCGTCGTCGACCGCAAGTATCCCGCAAACGGATGTCCGAAATTTTCTACACAGATAGAAAGAGAGAGAACTTTTTTTTCCCCCAGTCTTTTTTTCAAGACTATATCATTCTCTTCGAATGTATCGTAGTTCGGATAATATACGATCACACGTCGCATTTGGACACACACACACACACACACACACAATTTAATGGAGGTATGTTTTATGAACGATACAATCCCTCCGGAGTCACCTTTCTTCTATCCTACACTTATATATACTTTCTATCGCGTATAAACGTAGCGGATACGCGCTCGCCGAAAGTGAATACGATGCCTAAGTTTTGCGACCGAAGGAGTGGGGAAATGTGTATAAAGAAAAATGAGAAGGGAGGACCGCCACAGCGCGGGCACGCAAATTGAATACGGAAAAGTTGAAGGAAAAACTTATGAGAATTGCCACGTCGGGGACGTAACCGTGAATACGAATGGGCACGCGCGGCCATTTCTACACACTTTCGATTCCGGGGAAAGGAAGGTCGGATCGATGACGACGAACGTCGGAAGAGACGAGAGAGAGCATTTTCTCATCAAACCGGGGGACACACACCGGGGACACGTTGCGATATTCATGAGAAAAATTTAAAAAGATCTCGGCTCTCTATTAGTTCTTCGGAAAAACTTCAAACGACTTCGGCAAATGAAAAGAATCAAGAGAGAGAGAGAGAGAGAGAAAGAGGAAATAATTATAATAAAAGCCAAAAATGCAATTTTTGTAATCGTTTGCGTGCGAACCGCACGCGATTCTCTTGACGCAACAATTCGAATTACGCGGCGAATTAGACGCAAGAAAGGAAAGAGAGGAAGGGAGACGCACCAGGTGTTCTGCGATATTTACGAAACGGAATGAAGTCGCTTCCGCGAAAGCAGACGCGCGCATTCTGATCTCTGAGTGCACTGTTATGCTCTCGCTAAGAAACACCTCGAGTCGTGCGCTCACTGGCTAAGAAACCTTAAAGCGTGTGATCGTCGCTCCCCTTTTGTGCTCCCTTTCTCTTTCTGAGAGCACTCGGCATTTCGCTCTGAGTAATTATGTTTTATGCAAAGGAAAAGCGTGGTAGCCCTACACCCTCGCGCCTGTGAAAAGGCAAGCTTCGCAAAGAAGCACACTAACATCTAAGCACCGGCGCCGCCGCAGCGAGGAATGACTGTTCTCGCGTTACCATTTATCAAAGCTACTACGTGTCTATCGCACCGCATAGCGCAAATGTTCCGTTGTAAGAAATTCCAACGAGCGAAGCTTTCGTTGCATCGCTGGAAAGCGCATTGGAGATCGCAAAACATCCGCGCGCGAAATAACATTTAACTGCAAATCGCGAGAAATCTCTTCGGGTGGAAGAGATGCATTTTTATTCAATTCAAAGTGTGACATCTGACGTTTCGATGTACTCGCATTTCTCATTGTATCATAGCGTTCGCTCAATTTTTTTTTTTTTTATACAATTTTTTAAACCTGCGAAAAAACGAGTTATTGTATTATTCAACCGCGAGCTATAACATCGTATTTTTATATTATACGCGCAAACTTTGTGTCACATGTCAAATTTGTGCGATCGCGTCTTTCATATTTGCCTGAAAAATCACGTGGCGAGGATTTTCGGATAAATCGGCGTTAGTATAACGCACACGAATCGCGAACGACAGTTTATATCCCCTCGTTACTCTTTTGCGTGCGCGCGGGCGAGAAAAGAACTCGAACAAACGCGGCGTCGCTTAATGAACGTCATGGCTGATTGACATTTAATTCTCGCAAGAATTTCTCTCCTTTGAGCGGCGGCGGATGTGGGAAAGGGGCCAACCTCGGGCGCGCAAAAAGCTAATTGCTTCTCCGCTATCCCTTCGCGCGCGCACATTCGGCTCGCGGAGTCGATAATTAAAACCACTTTTTGGAGTTAGGAATTCAATCGAACTATCGCGCGCCGCACGAATGACAAACACCTAATCACTTTGATGGTGCGTCGGTATTCCGACTTGTTTACAAACTCACGACGACAACGGTGCTTGTCAGGAGAGTATGGTAACCGGACTCTTTCCGCCAAGCAAAACGTAAATTGTCCCGATATAGGTATACGCGCATTTGCGATCTTTGTCTCTCTCTCTGTAATAGCGATAAAATGCTGTACAGATATATTGTATATACGTATATATAATAGATATATATACATATATAATAATTTTATTCGCTCTTACTTTTCTTTTAATAACAATCGACTTTTTGTATGCATATATATATATATATATGTATATATCTTCTCTAATTTATATTAGATTATATTGTATATTAAATCGTGTATCTATAATATAAATTTAAATATGATATAAAGTATAATATAAAACTATAATATAAATTTAAATTGTTGTAAAGTAAATTTAAATTGTTGTAAAATAAATTTAAAGTATTGTAAAGTAAAATTAAATTGTTGTATATTATAAATTTATATTGAATTAATACTAAACTTTTGAAATGTTTAACTGTGATGCGTCCTTAAATGCATTCTACGTACCACTGACCTGTTTAACCAACTCTCAGTACTCTGCCAAGCACAAACCATGTACTTGAGGGCAGATAGTATCGGTTGTAAACTCGATATCTCTCGCGAGAGGAAGTTGCGCCGGATTGGTAACTTGAAGCAAATCACAGTGGAGAATTTCAGCATCGGTTACGCAAAATGTGTCAAAAATACAAATGAACGCGCAATCTTTTAATTGAAATTAATTTTGACAATCTATTAATTTTAAAATCTTTCTCGTGAGAAAACATACGAGAGAGAAAAACTTCAATAATAAATTCAACAATGAGAGAAATCGAGTAATATTCACGGATCAGAAAATAATGAACAGAACTAGAGAACAGAAGAGAACTCACTCAATTAAAATAAATTAGCAAGTAGCAAATTTGATTCTCGTTTCAAATTAATGTAATCATCGATGATGACTTTAAATAAATAGTGCGTGTATATGTAATTAATATATTGTATAAATATGTTCTTATTCGAATATGAAAATATATAAATCAATACTGTATAAAGATAAGCGAAATTATCTTCGACGCTGAGCTCGATAAGATCTTAATTTTTAAAAAGAAGAACTACACAAAAATTGTATATGTTAATTTATGAGGTTTGTAACAACCTTTTTTTGATTATTTCGCGATTTTGACCGCTTTCTTCTTCCCTCTTACCGTCACTCTTATCTTGACTGCGGTTGATGGATTCGAGAGTCTGAATATTTACGCGGAAGTAGGTCGGTCTCGAAAATAGCTGGTTGCATGGAGATAACGTCAGGAGTTAACAGCGCCGCCAATGAGCGTAAGCTGTGACAATATACGGGAGCGACAAGTGCATCATCGATGTTAATCGTTATTACACGTATAAGGTGCGGTAAGAGGTCGTCTTCGTACTTGATCCGCCCTCCGACTTTCCCTTCCCTTCCTCATCCGATCTCGCCTTCACGACGCGGCATTCCATCGAAGAGACATGACTCGAATTCCTGAAGGATCCATCCGCTCGCAAGTTGCCTCGTAAAACGACAACGGAACGGCACATTGTACGATGATTTATAAAGCAACTTTCTCGCGCTCAGGCGAACAGATAACGCGATATAGCTCCGGACGATTATTTCAGTTCGACACGAAATTCTGCACGAATCTGTTTACGACAATGCTCACGTACTTCTATATTATGCAAAATTCTCGTCTTTTACGGAATTTTATCAAGTATCGTGTAACGAGCCGATTAAAATTGCAGCCGGTGGACGAAAGAAGCAGAAGAACAAAAATAAAAATTTCGTTTTATTTGTAGAAATTTTTTCGGCATTATCAAATCGCGCATAAAACATCTTTTCAGATATTTTTATTCTTCGTTTTCAGATATTTTTCTTCTTTTCCGGACTCAATTTTTATAAGATCTATAATATTGTATGAGCTTCTTTTCGCTATTTGGTTTAGAGAAAGAGAGATAGAGAAACAGAGAGACGGTGTACACAGTTTTGTAAGAAGACATTGTTACCGTCATTTTACAACATTCCACCAATTTACAACGCTTTCGCGTTACGACAAAGTTATCGTTCCGTCGAACTTGTCTTGTCTTAACAACGGGATTCCACGCTCTCTTAGCCAAGTATCTTCCGTATACGAGACGAAACTGAAGACATTGCCAGTACATCGCGTACATAGATCTTCTTGCAAGCTTCCAGCGAGACAAGTTTTCCCTGTCTTGCCGGGCGGGGATAGTGTTTCGCTATAATAAAGATTCAGTTTCGCTTGAAGGATGGGCAACGTTCGCGCAGTGGAAAAGAACGTCGTCGCCCGATTGATAGTTGTGCCTCTACTCGGCGGAAAATTAATTGTGGTAACGCGAGATTCCCGGCAATTTCGGCACGATAAACGAAAAAAAAAGAAACAAGAGAGAGAAAGAGAGTCGACGACGACGACGGAAAATTACTTGTCTCGCGTGTAAAAAAGATCGCGTTACTAACGAGATGGCAGCTCCGGCTCGCGTCGTGTTCGCGAAAGAAGAAAAGGGAAATTGAACGGCGTCCGACAGGGAGAGTTTTCTCCGTCCGAGGTGTGAGAAAACAGCGAGGAGAGAATAAGGACTCGTGTAAAAGACTGGCTGTGAAGAAGCGGAACGTTACAGGAGAGAATACGAGACAGAAGAATGGCGGCTCAACGATTACGGGAGTTGTCGAGGAAACGCTTTCAAAAATCGGACGAGTGTTCAAATGTCCGCAATCACCACCGGTAGGGAAAGGAAGAAAGAAGAATTTCTTGTTTCCCCTTTATTTTATCCCGGCGCAAAAGTGAAAATATTCAGAAAAAAAAAAAAAAACGTTTTTGCATTGACGTATAACATGAATTTATGAATAAAAAAGATGATAAATTGTTCTGATTCCGAGAAGAGAGAAAAAGAGAAAGAAAAATACCAATTATATCTTTTCAAAAAGCAAAGTTGAAAACTTTTGATAATCTATAAGTAACAAAAAATAAAAGAATGTGTGTTATTTATGCATACATAACTCGCGTATATATACATCTCGTAACTCTGTTTGATATCCGAAGTTAGATATTCCGTTGTTAATCAAGAAGACCATAATCAGAAAGACTCTAAGGTAAGCGGCATTGTAACGACAGTACGCGCGTCGCGTAAGCGCGCGCGCATATATTTATCGAGTTAGACAGGCACCCGCCATATCCCCGATTACTTCGTTAGCGGTATTACGCGAAGATGATAGCGACGCCGATCACGAGCCCTCGATGAATTAGCGATTACGCCAACATGATGCGCACAGAGCGCTTTGAAGAGACTCGGCTTTGAGAAAGGGAAGAGGAAGAGAGAGAGAGAGAGAGAATGGAGAAAGGGATATTCGCGTGAGTTCGTATTCGCGCGACGATTTAATCGAGTACGTCGCGCACACAGCTACGTTCAATCAATCAATCCTGGGGAGGCTGTGATCGGAAAGAGGAGTTCGGGTAACGCGCCCGTGTGTACACACAGCGTATCCCCACAGGTCGGCAGTCACCTGGCTAGTGGCTATCCGACGTGCCGATCGCCGTCGTCGTCAGATATAATCCGATGTGTCTCCCTCTTCTCCTCGTTCGAACGAGGGCTCCCGTTTCTCTCCCTCGGTTAATTGAAAATTAACCAACCGTCGTCCATCTGTGCGGCGCGCTCAGGACTCCGCCACCAGCGCTCTAATCACGTCTCTCCCGGTTGCACGTTCTCTCGTTAACCCGATATGCATCATCCGCGCTACCCGCCGGACGAACCACCTCAGCGCCGATAAGTAAATCGGGTTTATGCGTCGTCGCAGATACGCACCCGTGTTACGCGATCCGGCTTCCATCTCGATGATCGGGGATTGGCCTCCTCTTTCTCCCGTCATTAACGAGATATCTGACTGTGAGCCTGCCTCGCGAAATAGATTAACCGTAGAAATACATCGAGGTACGAGAGTTGTGCAAGAGTGCTCGGATATCCGCGGAATGAAAGTTAAGTATTGCGGTTGAAAACGTCGAACGATGATCCAATGAAAAATATTCTGTTTTTTTCCTGTTAAAAAAATTCGCCGGTAGTTTTAGAGAGAGAGAAAGAGAGACACTGTCAATGATCTTCAGTCTTTTAACAGCTGTTTTCAGAATGTCGTGCTTTTACGTCTTCTTTCATTCTTGTTTATTTGCGTTGAACATCTCTATCATTAACCATCAGGTAAAATTGTAGTCTTGCGTCACGGTTCGTTACGAATAAAAAAAAAAAAAAAAAAAAAAAAAAAAAAAAAAAAAAAAAAAAAAAAAAAATAAGTTAGTTTTATCGTGTAAAATTGTACAAAGTAGCAGGAAATGCAACAAAGCAGCATTTTATCTCCACGCGCACGTCGGAATATATTAAAATTAACGTCATAAAGTACGCGTGTGTTTTGTGTGCACAACTTGAAACTAAATAAGAGATCTAACTGGGCAAAAAGCCCTTGCTTCACACACACACACATACGCACACACGCATACACATGCAAATTCTTTCTAAAGTAAAACAAATGTCAAATTGCTTCTTTTTCCGCCGATTATTTACACTATTTACACTATTTTTCCGCGCAAGTAAACGAAATGTACGAAACGGATCGCAAACTACGCGATTATATTCCGGAGACTCTCCTCTTCTACGGGGAGCTGCGAAAAGAGATTTTTCTGCGCAGGGGAACGCGGAATATGGCATGTCGACGTGCCGACGAGCTTTTCCCTCAAAATATCCGCTCAGCGCCCGCAGGAACCGCCGTGAAAATCGTTCGCGTCGTCGCAAGCGAGCGGCAGGACGGCGCTTGCAACAGCAGTAGCTCGTGAAATGTGAAATTGTGATGGACCGCCTTTCGATCAGACTTTCCTCAGCCAGATCGAATATATATACGCCTCGCGACATTCCGTTCTCCCTTCGCGCTGCGTTCACCCTTTTCTCGCTGCTACCGACGTTATATCCCCGTCTTTCCCTCTTCATCGTCTACTTTGCCCACGAGACATTTTCCGATACCGAGACAGCGACCTCATGAGATTTTACGAGTCGGCGATGTGATACCGCTCCTTTCCACTCCCGTGAACACCCGTTAGCAGACCGCATCGTGCTGCTGATACTTTTGCGTCGCAATCCGACTACCAGGATTACATCGCCCGCGTTTTCCCGCTCTGTGAAATGCATGCTGAGCAGACCGACTCTTTGTTGTCTCTGTACGAGTGTCTGGTGATGGTTCTGAGAAACAGGCTCAATCCGCTCCGATTTTCACGTTTGAATTCTGACTGAAGTGACGAGTTTTTCGCAGCTACTGGTTTTAATTAACTTTTAATAACTTATGCGTAAACATTACTGAATAATGCCTATATAAGCATCGATTGTGTGTTTCGCTCGGCTTCGGAAATTTATTGCTATAGTGCGGTAACGCGCTCTGGTAGCTGTCGGAGCCTCCCCTTTCACCTCCTTTATTCCGATTACGCTGCGTTTCTCGCAGCGAGTTTTTCCAAAACGCGCTTTGGCGCGTTGACAGGCGTTTTTCCGAAAAACTTTTGTATTTTACCTGTGTTTTACGAGAGAGAACTGCAGCTCAAACTGATTTCTGTATGATAAGTAAAAAAAAAAAAAAAACATTTCAGGTAGAACTAAAATTCTGTTCTCGTTGTTCGCGTTCTCGAATTGTCCGCTTAATTGCGCGAATTCGACTGCGACATTTACTGGATATCGATACGGAATATTCTACGAATTGAACAAATAAAGCTAAATGAAAATAAAATCAGTGCATCACTTGGCATTAAATTCGTATGAAGTTTCGTGTAGTTTTTTATATAAGGAATAAAAAAAAAACAAAAAATCGCGCGATCGTTTGTCACATACGCGATGCGGCAGCACACGGGATCATCGTCCTTCGTTTAGATCCATCGTCGTGTCGCAGTTTCGCACCGGTCAAAAAGGCGTTATGCAGATCGCGACACGGTAAGCCATGACCGTTTATATATAACTGGCCCTTGATATTATTCATAACGAAAATAAAAATGGAGCGCGCGCGACTTGCTCGCTAAACGTCAACGATGGCAAGTGACGACGACGGGAACGAAATTAAATCGGTCGTTCTGTTCGTCGGCTGTTGTATTATATTTCTGACTCGGTCGCATCGACGTCAGATTCAAACGCGCTTTCGAACGAAAATTTCATAAGCACGACCGAATTACGCCGAAGCGCGCCGCGATTTGTTCGCTTCAGAGCGATCGAAAAATCGGACCAATCGAATTTTTTTCTTGTTCGCACATGGACAATGATGGACAAGTTAATGCGTGTGACATAATTAATTAATTGTACAAAATGCTCATATTCGCGCTGCAAGATATTTCAAAATTATATTACGACGTAAGTAATAATTTTCATATTTCTATTAGACAGACGATCAAGAATGATCTACCTAGTTAAGTGTTCACATTGTTCATATTTTGCACAAGAGAACAACCGCCGCGCCGCCGGTGTCTTTTACGGAAAAAATTCGGAGAGCGAAAAAGTATAAAACTTTTATTCCTCGAATAATTTTCTAGTAAGCTCGACGGTAGATCCTTTCATATGAAAATCTCGCAGCTGTCAAAATCGTCGTAAAAATTCATGTCGCCGAGATGAACGATGGCGTTAAAAACAACCCAATATTTTCAATGCCTCGCTCGTGCGCGCTTCGCGCGTTTGTCCCCCCGCGATTTTCCATATCCAGAGGGAGCATCGAATTCGCGGGAACAAGCGAGCGAGCGAGTGCGCAAAATAAAAACCAGAGCAATAAAGTGCCCTCCCCTCCTCTTTCCCCATCCCGTTGTTGCTGACTATGTACTACAAAAGCTGCGTAAAAGTTCCGTCCAGAGGGACTTAAAAAAATGCTCGATTTTAAATTTTCGAAATAAACGCAGCAGTAAACGCCTGCTGCGCTTTCTCTCTCTCTTTCTCTCTTTCTTTCTCGCAGAACTATCCGGACATTTGAACATCTGTTTGCAATGGAATACCCTTCGCAACGCGAAAGGAAGTGCCACTTAGAGTTCTGCGCTACCTACGCCGTTTCAGTATAAATAAATTATCCTGAGCTCTTTTGCGGCGTTATGGACTGATAAATTTAAAGACGGAGAGATACGATAAAAAAAAACAAAAATAAAAATGAAAGAACATCGCGAAAATAGTGCGTAAAACAGGAAATAGCCATAATATGATTTAACAGTACTATATCTTCTACTGCTGCTGCTGCTGCTGCTGCTGCTGTTATTACCACTATTACTACTATTACTATTACTAATATTAATACTATTACTACTGTGCTTTTTTAAGAGAAAACGATTAAAATTACATCTTCTCATTAAATATTAATATCCGCGACGTCGGAAGAATAATAAGTCTCAAAGAATTCATACCCGTCCGTTTTAGTTTCTTTCCCCTCTTTGATCTCACGGAAATGACGAGAACTTCCTGCGGTTTCCCCTTTGACCGATCAATCGTTAGCGGAGAGCGCATTTTCGGTCGTTTACCTGCGTTCTACCGGCCGCCGCCGCCGCCGCGCCGAGGGGAAAGCGCCACTCGACATTTCGGCCCGATAAATGGGGAGACCGGACACAGGGAAAATACCATCTCAATTTGATTCGATTAAACAGGAAATAGGCAGCGTGTATTTCCAATCTACGCGGTATATATTTGCGATTGATTAATCGCCGTGTGCGCGAAGCCGGCCGCGAAGCCAAATTGTCTAAACGCCGGAATCTATTTTTTCAACGGGCGCGCGCGAATCGCGCCGATTACCGGGTCCAACCGTTTCGGCCAAACGTTGAAAATGCGGAATTTGTCAGAAACGCATGCGAAACACGCGATCGCGTGGTGTGGTGCTCGCGTGAAACACCATGAAGTCGGGTCTTGATAATTTAATCGCAATAATTTTTTCGCCGGTCGCACGCCGACAAACACACAAAGTCAGTATTCATTTTCTTTCGCTGATCCCTGCCTCGCGATGTATAACGCGTTTTATATAATAGAGTAATAAAAAAAAAAAAAAAAAGCGGAATGGTAATTCGCAAGCTACGCAATATATCCGCCTACGCGAAATCCTACGTTTAAGCGAACACCGTTAAAAAGAGATGACTGGCACCTATCTTCTCTTTTACGGTCGACTGTTATATGCGCCCAGATATAAAATAGAGTGTCCTTTTTTTTGTTTCAAGAAAACGCTCGGTATGCAAGAGAAATAAAAAAAAGGAAGATAAATCGTAAAAAAAACGGTGCGTTTTGCGCTTCTAATGGCGCCGCGTTATAGATTCTTCAAAATTGAAATGGAATGATGTATTATGTATAAAGTAAAATACGTGTGCGTCGGAAAAAAAAATTCCGCATATTTTAAACGCAAACGACCTATACATTTTAATTGCCGGGACGCACTATCAGCGCACATTTGCATCAGTTCTCCTATTATCTCACATCATTTTCTCTGGCTTTTGACTTTGCTACGTCTTTCGCGATTTACAGAGCGTTTTGTTTTTTTTTTTTTAATTCATATTCATTTCTCATTATACTGTCAATTTTTTTTCTTTTGCGTTTTTTGCGCGTAAACATTTATTAAAAAGTTTACGACAAAAATCTATTTATTAAGCGATGTAATCTTGTTGTCTGACAATGTCCTAAGTGCGCGTAACAATACAGTGAAATTTAAATGCAGCACATTTAAATCTGTCGTATATTTGACAAGCAAACGCATTGTTCGGAGTTTCACGCACGCATATTCACGCGAAAGTCGTAAATTTTACTGACGACAATTCGAACGGAAATGCACTTCTGTTTGAAATGTACACATGGACCACTATCATACGCGGAAATATGCTACATTACGCGCGGGATAAAGTCGTAATCCGCGTCGCCATAATCTTGAATAAATATTTGGTCCGTGCTTAGCGCGGGGGTGGGGAAGACGACTCTTCCATATACGTAGCAACATCATAACAGCGAGGAATTTAAGATGCATGCAATGTATATATAAAGATATACGGAAGTTTATCTGACTGTCGCATCTCGTACAAGCAAAATATAAATTTTTTCAAACAGAAAATTTAACGTTGCTTTGATATTATTTTTTTTGTGACGCAGAACTACGCGCATGCTTTTTTTTTGCGCGTATGTATGATATTTGTCTCACTATAGGTTTGCTAATATCATTGACACAGCTCTGTTTACAAAACCACAACAAATTGCAAATTAATACTAATTATACTGTTTTCCATTTGGGCAAAGCAGTTGCCTCGAAATTTCTTCCGCCATGAGGTTGCATTAACAGCATTGCATAACATTTACATTCGCAGCAACAATTTATTACATTTCATGAGTAAAAGTGCGCGCTTTGACAAAAAATATTTTATACGCAACGTAATTGCATTTCCAACAGCTGTCCGATGGAAACCTTTTAATTACAAGCCCGATGTTGTAATTGCATCATGTTTGTTCGAGCAATTGCGAAGAAAATTTCATATCTTTGCAATTAATTTTGTTATTACCGATGAAAAGAGAGAGAGAGAGAGAGAAAGAGAAACATGAAAAGTACAAGCGATAAATACTCGTAGTCGATGAAAAAAATACAATTTGCGTAATAGTATAATAACGAGTTATATTTCCTATTTAATGCGTGATTATATATGTAATATTACATTAATATGTCGCAATATTTATATAATACGCACACCGGTTTTCAATCCGTATTATCAATTGACGATATCGCGTTTAAAACGACAAATTGGTCGCCGCGCGCAATTAAATTACTCATTGGATTATATAAAACGTTTCGTCAACGCTGACAACGCCTGCGGTATATCGAGTTTGGTGAAATGGGTTAAGTGCACGGGCGACTCGTTTCATTCGTCTGATGTAAAAACAATTAAATCGCCCTCGTTGCTCGCGCGCGCGTATTTCGAGAGAAAAATTGATATTCCAAAACGTCCGTCCACCCTTTTGCGTCCCGACGATGAAACCCGAGATTTCAATGTTCAATCAAACTGCAAATGTACTTCGGACTCAAAATTTCGTTAAGTCTCGTGTATCGCCAGTCGCCGTTAGTTTGGATTTCCAAAAAAAAAAAAAAAAAAAAA
>QVOB01006095.1:0-15758 GCA_014839585.1 Pseudomyrmex concolor
TGTCAAGGAGATAAAATGTATCTTTAAAAACGTCTCATTAAGAAAAATATTGTCCCGTTTATTGCGAGAATGTCAAAAAGACGTTTCCTTTAATACCGTCTTAGTTAATGCTAAGAGTAAAAAGCTATTAGTCTCGGATCACAAAAAAGTCGCTCCGCGTTTCTTCGAATTCGATAAGTAAGGCGAGAAAAATCTTGGCGACAAGTACGACGAAGAAACTAAAAAGAAGACGAGAAGAGCCTGCAAGTCCGGAGGGACTGTCTCTGAGATTTCATTACGTCGCGGGACAAAGTTCCCTGCGAGACGGAACAACTAAATTAACGTCGTTAATTACATCTCGCGATAAAGTGTAGGAGTAAACAAAGGTGCGAAGGTAGCGACGGTGAGAGCCGGGAATCGAATTGAAGACGAGGAGGGATACGAAGGTTGAGATGGAAGAGAGTGTAGGAATAAACACAATTTAATGCGCGTGCCGCGCGCGAAATCGAGCGGCGAAAAAGCGGGTGTCAACGCGAGTGTCAAAGGAAGCGAAATAAGCGTTAAGCGTTCGTCGGAGGCGAGGCCGCAATGAAACGCAAACTGAGTGAGCACTGTTGATACGCGAGTGAACCGCGTAAAAAGTGGTTACGCCAAACGTAGACCGCCGCGAAAAGAGAGTAAGATTAAAGTCAAGGAGCTCGCTTAATCTTCCTATTTGAATAATGGCACCGGCGCGGATCACGAACATATCCAGAGTCCGCCAACCAATCAAGTCAGCCAGCCGGCCGAGACCGGTCGGAGGCCGGAGTAACTCTAACAGAATTATTCAACACACTTTTGTAAATGACTCGCCTCGAGCTTCTCCGGTCGCCGAGCGGTTACGTTCGATCTTTTTACACACGTGACCGTCGAAAGGCCTTGTTAGCGGTACTGTCAGCGGGACGTCGCGACGCTCGTCGTTTTGCGTTATCGACGAGTGAGCATTTTTATGCAGTTAAAAGCGAATTTTACTTATCGAATTTCAGAGAGTGAGAGAGCTTGGGTTTTTTTTTTTTTTAAATTCAAGTTAATGATATAATCGCTCGCGATGATTATGCGCGCGACAGTCTTTATACGGTTTATCTTGTTTACATGATTATTGAATTTTTTATTCAGTAATGTTATCTCGTACATAATGGAGTGTGCTGGATAACTTTGTTTTTTTTAACTGCACAGAAAAAACTGGAGTTGCTTCAATTAAAGTCGACGGACTGCAAAAACAAATAGTTCATTCAATTGCGATTTAATGTCTAGACAAGCAACTATCTGCTGTGTGTAGCGCAATAATATTGATGTTGTATCAACGGTATATATTTCAATTAAACTGATGTTGTTGATTCAACATCTTTTTTTTTTCGTGTGGTGATAAAAACTGTTACAGTTGTACTCTGTGAAACATTCTGTAGAAAATTATGCATAGGAATTCGTTGAAAATAACTTCAAGTTTAGTCGTAATGTGTGGAACTCGATAGTAACACCCGTCGATAGCTCGCAGTAAGTTTTGATCAGGACCGTGACGCGCGCATAGGACTTCAGGTACGTCGTCTGCGCAAGCAAAGTCTCTTGCATCCTGCTCGGCTCGCTCGGACTGACTAACAAACCGCGCTTCATTAAAACGCGGTAACCCGCCGAATCGGCGGTAATTGAATCGACGACTGTCTATCGAACTGAGTTCGTTTGGACGCGGCTGCGAGCTGCGGCAAAGAGTAACTTTTGGTTTCGGAAGTTCGGCCGCGTGTCGGGACCGGAAGTATGCGCGCGTTCAGGTCGGCGCTGCGCTCCGGCGAATCCGACAAGATCGGAATTCGAAACTCCGTTCAGTTCCGGTCTGCGGCGACAGCGTCAGCTCGGAAGATGCGGATGGATGGGTGTCCTGTAGCCAGACTTGTCGGCTATCCGAAGATTAATCCTCAATCTGTCCTCCCTCTTCTAGAAATTCTGATCTCTTAGTTGCAAACTTTCATTCAACAGTTTTTTTTTCGATAATGCTTTTTGTTATAACGACATCCGGAAGTGACATCGAAACTCGACTAGAATTCTGATTTTTGTTTTATAGAAATCTAAAAATTCTTTTTTATTTTCGTAGTAAATTGCAGGTTTGCTTCATAAGAAAATATCCGCGTACCGTGCCGGAACAAATAATTTCATTGCGTTGAATACGAGGTATCACGTATTAATTATATTTCGCGATTGAACAGTCCGGTGAAAAGTTAACGATGTTTGCTCGTTTTCTCTGACGTTCATCTTCTACGGGAAAACACGCGCGCGGAATCAAATCTCTACGCGCGCGTAGTATTATTTAGTTATCTGTTTATTCGTGGATTCTCGAAGATACGTTTGGTAAATTGCACTACGTTGCGTTCACGATATCAATTTTCGCGAGAGCCGTAGCGGCGGAAGCAACGCGGAATAACATCGCATTTATTTACACGGCCTCGCTAACAATATCCGTTGTGTGTGAATCGTAAATGAACATCCTCAATGTTGCAGATAGCTCGTTCGCAAAGGTATCAGGCGATGTAACGTATGCACCATCGATATCATCCCTTCCTCTCTCTCTCTCTTTTACACAAAACAAAACGATAGCGAGCGAAAACATTTCATTCGTATGTATCGTAGAAAACGATCCCTTAAATAATGGAGGGCCGAAAGTTCAAAGCCGAGTGGCGTAGTTTGGACGGGCTTCTCCAAACGCTCGACGGACGTCGAATGCGAGAGATGCGGATGTGGATGCGTATATGAAGCGCTACGAATTGAGCGTGCCTCTCTTAACATCGCTCCGAACTTGAAATATTCATGAGACCCGCTCGCACAGCCACCGAGAATCCGCACAAATGTTTCCGGATTAATATTTGAGATCTTACGTCGGTCGGATCCGCGCAGACGGCTCGGGCGGGGAAAAGAAAACGAAGCGGAAGAACCCAACCTCCCCGCTATGAATCACGGTGATATGTCTCGGCATCGACCCGGAGTTCCCATCTTCGCGTCTTGTTACTTAAGGATACGAGTCTTGCGAGATCAGCGAACAAAGATCGCGTGTCGGCATTCTCGCGAGTTGTTTGAAAACTCGAGCTTTTAACTCGAGCACGACTAAATTAAGCTTCAGTTTAAATTATAGTTTAAATTATCAGTTTAAATTATATAATTCATCTAAACAACATCAAGTTAAAGTCGATACATATATATTGTTTGCATTCTGAAATTGCAATAACACGTTTATTTCCCGTACTTTGGAGTGTAGTTGGAAGTTCTGATTTTCCCTCCGCTGCGCCTACATTTCGCATTTGAAACTCCGACGCATGGTCGTTATTTGTCGAAGAAATGCCGAAAATTTCGGCGCGCACCTATCGCTCCGATAACACCATCGCGATCCCCACGCGCGAAACTCCATAACTATGCAAATAATATACGACAGGATTTCGAGCTGCCTCGGAGAGTATGGCTCAGCACTTCGTACGAGAACGCGCGCACCGACTTAATTGGAAACTCGGATATTTGCAAAATCCACTTAATAATATCGCGCGCGGTTTTGTTAGAAAATTATTGTTTTTGAATTACGGAAGTCCGCAACGACGTAAAATCGCAACTTGTACTATGTAGCAACTAGATATCGATTCCGCGCGTTTTCCGGTAACTACCCGAAGAAAATTACATCTTCCAAAATGGAACTGCATCATGTTACGGTTATTATTATATTTACGCTTCTATCTTGCCGATCGCGTATGGAGCTCGGTTAACTCTGATAGAAATTCATGACGGCAAACCAAATTTTATTTCGTAAAATTTTAACAAGAATTTAACTTTTGTTGAAAATTTGATTTACTTGTTTTATGTATAAAAGACAAAACATGTTTTTTATGAAAAAAAAAAAAAAAAAGTCTACGAGTCTGTATTATAGCTTTTTCGATTATATTCGTTCATATGTAAATTGATTGTGCAATTCCGCACGTTGGCGAGCTCGTCAACAAACAATTAGTCAAAAGATGATCTCAAGAACGATGATTCTCTCGATATATTCATATCCATTCCTCCGATCAGATCGATCCTGAAGGCTGACCCACTAACGTCCGCCAATTAGGAGTAGCAGACCGCGAATTAACCTCTGGCAATTGCCGCTAATCCCAGTAATTGCGTTCACACCGATCGGTCGAACTTTTCTCGCGCCTCTTCTCTGTTTTCTCCTTGCTTCGAGAAATTGCGGACGTATCAGACGTGCTCTAATCCAGAAGTACGATCTACGTCGTGATCAAGTAAATTTCAAGTAAAATACATTTTGTGATTTGCTTTAACAATTTTATCTCTTCAAATTAAGAAGAAAACTTCTTTAAATTCTTTTAATTTATTATAAAATCAATTAAATCTTTCCGTCTTTTTCCTGGATAAAAAATTGGTTTACGAACACGTTAACATGTTAAAAATTAATTGATTAAAAACTGCTCTCTTTCTTTTTTGTACTTTTTATTTATTTTTATTTTACTTCGCCTTTTCACTATCTCTTGCAAGAACTCATACATATATATACTCGTACATATTTTTTTTTAATAAAAAAAAAAACGAATTCTCTTTCTCTCGCTTTCTAGAAATCCTACCGTAGCTCCGAATGTAACAAAAATGAGCTTAGTACCTAGAAAGAGGTAAGACGAGGAACAGACGAAGCGGATTAGAACCGTCGCAAGAAAAAAGTTCGTGCGCCGGTTTAAACGCGACGCAATTACATAAATGTATTCGCGCTTCCTCACTAATAGAAATGAATGTTATTCTCTGTCGCAGTGAGTCACCGTGAGGATAATCTCATGGAACTCAACAGTAGAACAGTATCCACTCTCTCACATTCGTTCATACTTCGTTTTATCTCTTTTTTAATCATTTAGTCATTATTTGGTTTCAATCTGATATTTAACTGAGTAACTACCGAACGTTATATGAAAATATAACGCTACGCTGTAACATAATAAAACGCAACGATTTACAATGTTATTTCATCTCCGATTTTTCGATGAAAATGTGTGAGTTTTTCGAAAATTGTACCTTTTAACTGCTACAGTTTTTATCGCTTTTCGTGTAGTTTGCTCTCTACGAAATGAATATATAACTCTCGTATGTAATATATAACATATGTACATTTGTGTAACTCAAATATTCACGTAGTTTATTGAATAACCTATTCTCTGATTACGTTTTATTAATAAATTAATGTTACATTTAATGTGAATCTCAAGCGTGTGTAGGTCTAACGTTCCGACGATAAAATTAATCATTCATCTGTCACTCACGACCCAATTTAATAGAATATTTGGCTTAGGGTTTTTCTGACGTATTTTTATTACGTCAATTTTATATGGTTATTACCTCATCGTGAAATTACGCTTCGCCAATAACATGAAAAATGCAGCTGTTGCAAAACCGGTCGGTTTTATTATATACGACGATGCGCGTCGATGCGCTCGTCATTTCTTACGCGATGCAAGCGAGTACACCTGTCGCTCTGCATGAAGGATCGTATCACTTGCATTCCACAAGACTCTTCTCGTAATGTGAAAAGGTCTTCGCCAACGGGCTCCGGCGTTTATTAACATCTTGCGAGTGTGAGAGAGACCGAGATAGTTCGCGTTTTTACAAGATATAAAAACACTCACGCGTGGTGAAGATTATTTTAATTTCATTAATTTTCACATTCTTTCTTTCATTGTTCATATTAACATCAAAAACACACATTCGAAAAAAAAACTCAGGCCATTTTACTTCACATTTGTATAACACGTTTGCTCGAACACCTGTCGCTCCGCGCGAAGACTCGAACTACTTTCCGCGCGAGACCCCCAGTAGTACGGGAAGGTTTTCACCGACGCGCGATCGTTCGATCATTTATTAACGCTTCGAGAACGTGGGTCTGATATTTCGCATTTTCACGGACAGGCATAATCGAATACGGTTTGAATACATTTTTATGCCGTGTGCAACGAGCAGAGGTATGGCATAAAAAGCGTCGTAGAACGCTGATCGAAAATGTTCGCGTCGTAACACTCGAGCGCGAACGTCGGCGCGTTTGAAACGGTCGCGCGTGTACGTGCGAGCAATACGCGCGTATTCGTGAATTGTGCGGATAAACATCGCATTACGGAAGTCGAGCACGTAAGGTCCGAGAAGGAGGAGGAATCGCGGGATCGAGAAAAAGTGTTCTACGGGCTCTTCTCCGTCGCCATCGATGGGGTAAATAAATAAATAATATACGGTCACATCTCGAAAAGAGAAGTGTGTCGATACTGCGCACGTACAGTTCGCATTTGCGCGTCTCTCTCTCTCTCTCTCTCTCTCTCTCTTTCGGTGCCGTATGATGTCCGTGCATTTTTCCGCAATGTCCGACGGACCCGTCGTAAAATCGTACGCGCGCGTTTATCTCTCACGTGCGAGCGCTTCCGGCTCGGCGCGGCTCTATTTCGGGGCAAGACACATCGGCGCGCCAAGATAATGGAGCAGAAAAGCAGGTAAAACGCGGTGAGCAACGGCCGAGACTTATTCCGCACGGCGTATTTCGGAACAAATGGGGAGATCGGCTCGATCTCTCCGAACGGCGACCTGGTCACCTAAATCTCTTTTCATCGTCTTTTTCCGTACGTTCGAATTCAGCAGAATATTGGATATCTAAGTATGCGTAATTTCATTAAAAGCTCTAAGAAATCTTGTTGCTCTAATACATCTGTAATAAAATCGGGTCCAAACCAGTCGATTAATTAAATAAAAAAACGTTACATGAAAGTTTTATAACACACACGTCTTGCCGACTGTTGTCTGTCAAAGCTTGTTAAAGTGGAAAGAGTTCGCGTCGTCGAGCATTCAACGAATTGAAATCCAACACGGTAAGAAAAATCTCGATGAAATATATTTTATTATTTATAAAAATCTCTCGTTTTACGATACTAAAACCGATGGAGATTTTCATTAGCTTACTATCGCAAAAATAAAATATTCGATACGTAATATTGATACAAATTATCGAGTTATAGATCGCGGTATTTGAGCTGGCGATACGATAAATAAAAATATCGTTGCCACGGGTTGAACCCGAGCGTTTCTAGGTCGGTTATCAGGCAGAGTAGAATTACCGGTAATGCACCGGGGAAGCCATCGGTCGGATTCGTCGGCGTCGATATCGTCGATACCGAAAATCCGAGGTAACAGTTTCCCGACGAAAAATGCCAGATTGTGCCGGCACCCTCCGCCACCGAAACAAAGTTAGAGGCGGCATTGTTCGTACGGGCATCGTATCGTACGATTTTATTGCACGGTACTTTTGCCGATTGGATGGACCGGGCGCATAGATAGCAGCCGCGCCGTCGTCGCTGTTCGAAAGTTCGTTGCAAGACAAAGAGAGGGAGAAAGAGAGAGAGAGAGAGGGAATGCACACGCGATTCGCGAAACGATCGACGATGTTACGAATTTTGAGTAAAACGCCCGCGGTCGATTCGGATCGGATTTTTTTTTTACAGATGTGGAAATCTGTGGAACCGTTATTGCCATTGGCACGATTACGTCATGCACGAATTCTTTTTTTTGATAAAAGAAAAACAAAAAGAACGACTTGTTCAAACGTTACCTATGTGCGATGAATAGTCAGCAACGATATAGTTTTATCTAGATTTTTGTAGAAAAACGACGAACTCTTTTCACTGTATCTAGATTGTAACAAAGAGTTTTTTTGATTAAAAGAGGAAAAAATGAGCACGCATTTTTTGAACAATAGCAAGAAAAATGACGCGTTTCGTGTGCTTATCAATATTTCTTCATTTGATTTTCTATTTGCACAAAATTTATTCGGAGACGTGTAAGTATACACATTTACAAATATTCAGATAATCTCGAATTGTGTGCTTCACTTTTTACAAACTTCTACAAGTGCAAATTTCACTGGTATATTTTGACAAGTCTTGTGAAAGGACAGAAGATTGCATGAATAGTTAAAATCAATTCAGAAGTGAAGCGGACTGTAATTTCGTCAGAACGAGACAAACTTTTCCCATGATTCATTTTAAATATTATTATTATTCATTATAAATATTCTCATTTAATTCTGCAGATGGCTAATATATTTTAAGAGAAATATAATATAACGACATAATGTTAAATTATCTCTTTAAATAAAACTCTCACAGTTGTTCGCAATTAAATCTGTGTAAGATTTGCTTATTTTAATATCAGATATCTTTGCAAAATCTCTGATACACATTTGAATATTTTTTTTTAGAGTAATATTGACTTAAAGTGCCATTTGTTAAAGCGCGGTTTTCACAACTTGAAGGAAAGTTTATTTTCGAACTTGAGACGCTTAAAAAAGAAAGTGCCTGATTTGCTCACGTTTTGTAAACGCATTTAAAATGAAAGAGAGAAAGAGAGAAAGAGCGAGAGAGAGAAGAGACGCGCAGCAACGTGCCCCCTTTTTCTTATGCAAAGAACGAAGTTGAAAAATAATCTCGAGGATTGAGAGAAAGTTTTTCTCTTAAGGGAAAAACGTGCCGGTTTTCGCGGCGGATGGCGCGACACACCCGACGACGGGCAACCTGACTGCGGCGCCATGGGCACGTGGTGTCATTCTCAGGGGCGTTAAAATTAAGCCGTGGAAAGCCTGCTGTTTCCTGATTAAATCTTATTTTTACAAAAAGAGATTTCTGTTCTTCACACACATAGAATACGTGTGTAAAACATTAAATAGAAAATACTTTTTGCGCCACTTGTGCGTTTGCTCACCGACATATATAGAAAAGCAAAACCGAAGGTTGACAGCAGTCGGCAGTGTAAAAAGAAGGGGATCTCGGCGCGGTGAACCGGGCGAAATTGCGGATTATGCGGACTTTCTGCGCGCGTGCGCATTTTCTGCGTCGCGTTTTCTCCGCTCGCGTTAAAGCGGCCTTCGCGTTTTTACATTAAAATTCATGGAATAATAATGCGGTGCTCGATCGCAAATACCCGACTATTCAGCTTAGCGACCGGGGAAAGAGATTTCAAGACAACAGTTGAATCGGAAGAAGCTAATTTAACTATAAAGCACCGTATCTTTCCATCTGTCACAAAATGTCAGACATTTCATGAAAATACATGCGTAATATATCCCACATTCATACACTTCCCATAATACTTGCAGAATCTTTCTAATTACTCGTGACGCTCAACATCACAGAATTCTGCAAGTGTATAATCGCTCGAGGCGGTTGGTGCTTTAAATTCAACATCGGTTCGTCCGGAACCCCGTTGCGCTTTAGTATTAATGGGAACCTACTCCGCATCCCCGCTGCCCACCGTGTCGTTACTCTCCGACGTATCAATTTATTCCTCTGCGAACGAGTTACATATACATCTTCGATAAATTGTATTGCTACTACGTACACGTGACGTCAATACTTTAATGGAGTCGTTAAATTTTATCGCTTTCTTTTGGATTTTTGTGCCCGTCCGAGACTTTAATAACATTAAATATCGACAAGACGACACACCTACGCGCGACAATGAAAAGGAAGTGACGATCAATAATTTTACGCGGCGTAAAGTGGATTTTTAACGCGACAACTTAACACACACAAATATCGTCCCGCATTGTAACAGTCGATGTGCGATATAACGATTCGGTGTTAGCTTGCGGGTGAAAATGGGAGTAAACTTAATTTTAAAATGTTAATGCGGTTTATCACAATGTAGTTTCAGATATGCGCGTTTCAGATATCGCGCGTGTTTATGCTGTGTAAATCAGCGACGATTAATATTATATTGCGCGTTATTGATTTTTGATTTCCACTCGCAACACAATCTTCTTTAATTACCGGTAATATCAATTGGCGCGCGGTGATGTTAATCGCCAACTATTTCTCTTAACGAGTGTAATATTAAAGCCGGCATTATATTCCGTTAAAAATGGATAATGGACGAACCGTTCGGCGCAATCGTTTACAAAATTGAATTATTCAAACAATCCGATTGGCGTATTTTTGGCTTCTCTCGCGATCATGGCGGATTTGATATTGATCGATTCAACATACATTTCGCCTATGTGTTTCACGTTCCGCGGCGAACTGACGTTCTCTGACGAGAAGTCGCGACGGCTTCATAGAAGAGAGTTACCCGAAATGGAATCGTCACGTAAGTCGTTATAGACGGCTTGAAAACGATGCAGTAGTTCGGTAAATATTGGCAAAGCTGAGATAAATGTCACGCCAGCGCCATCCGAATAACGTCACGTTCAACAATGTGACAACATCGCGAACTGTGTCGCTTGTCAATGCGGTTCAATCAGAAAAATAAAATACCACACAGTGTGTCGATCCGTTACACATTTGACATCGATAAACGCAGTATTTTAGTTCGTTCGACTATAAATTTGTTTTACGTGTCACGTTCGCTTCAACCTTGTTTCGTTTATCTTTTTATTCTTTAATTACGCCGCTATCTCGAGGCAGGAAATATGTACGCGGAGAAAAAAACGCAACGGAGTCATCGATGTAGGCGCGCACTCGTGCCGCGAATCATGTCAAGTTGCAACGCGCGAACACGATGAGAAAACGAAAGAGACAGAGTATCGAAGGGGGAAGGGTGGTATTGGATTGAGTATTCCATATTTTCCGCGCTCGGCCGACCGGAAGAGCGGCAGGCCGCCCGCTCGAGCGGAAGATCCGACAAAAGCGACTTATTGGCCCGACATTTACCTCGACCGGCTTTCTCGGCAGAGAACGACGCCGAGCGCACAAAGGATTATTACGATTTACCGACGAATTTCTGCCCTTTTCGTTGAGATTTTTTTTTTCGTCACAACAGTTTCTGCCATACACGAACAATCTTCGTCACGTACCTTGACGGCACCTCGGACATTCCGTTGTGTCAACAACACGGTCGGTGAGAAGAGTAATCATTTCCGCGTTATTCCGAGCACGCGCCCTTTATCCGACGGTCTCGGAAAATTGTTTATCGATGGTGCGGACGTCGGGACGGATAACGACTTAAAGATTACTCAGCCTCCATTTATTCCCTGGCACAGCTTCGAAAAATACGGGTTCGAAGCGCGTGCGTTTTTCGAACGAAATTAGTCGACGCGCTATTTCTCTCGTGTATTATTATAACGTTAGAAAAATTTCGAAAAAATAAAAACTTTCATTTTATTCTCATCAAAGAAATATGTAATTGTTTTTAATCTTTCGCGGGCAACAGCTTTCGAGAAAATCGAAACTTGTCAATCTTCGTCGCACATTTTGACGAAAATCCAAGTCCAATTTTTTTCCCCTAACAAAGTAAACGTGCCCGCTCTCGGCACAAAAGCAAAAAACACGGCGCGTAAATGACAGGAAGCATTTTAGTCGGTTAATCGCGCGGTTCACGGATCGATACCGCAATTAGGTTAAATCGTCGAACCTTTCGTTTCGTCGCGGCGCTGAAACGTCGTTTATATTATCCGCTTATATAATCCGACCGGATATATGTACGTCGACGTCGTTTTCGAGAATCTCGCGTTCTTTGTGACTTTTGGCGGATTAATTATCGGTTTTATATCCGATTATATGTATTATATTTGCGAAGCAAATCGGGCGATTGGACTATCGTCGATATCGAAACAGCCCGCGTACAATCGGGGTATCCGATTATCTTCTAGTATTGATTACTGTTACGGGCCTCTTCCCGCCGCATTTTGCGGTGCGACGCGCGTATTTGGAGAAGGAGCGCGTGCGTTATAAATACAGCAGATTAAACTGAAACATATATGTACATATATATATATATATATATAAGCATATTAACATTTATGACAATGAAAGAGAGAAGCTATAACATGCCCCCGCCGCGTGCAACGTTTATTTGCAGGAAGCCGATTTGCAATGCATCTTCCGTTACGCTTCCGTTCCATCGTGCACGCATCTATGTATTATACATACGTGTAGCCGGTGTTACCAAAGAACAAAAAGAAAAAAAAATAGACAAGGTGCAATGAACCCCCTAACGCGCGACACAGTCGACCGCGTTTCAACTCTCCCGTTGCTGTCTCGGCTCGTTATATCAGATGCGCTTTCGGCGCAAAAATTATCAGCGAACGCGCCTAATGGCTCTGCACGGTTGGCGCGAATGGACGCGATAACGCGCCTCTGAAGCGTTATAGGTTTTCGCGGATCTTAAGCAGGGATCTCTCGTCAGTGTGTTTCTCGCGCGTTGAAATTGTCGGGTAAAGAATATATCGCCAGGTTCTCACGGCCATAAGAGGCTTGCAAATGCGCAGAGAAATTGTCGGAACGGCATAGCGTTCCGTTTGAAAAAGCTCTCTTTTTTCCAAGAGGAGTTAATTAAAGCCGGGTAATACGAGCGGGCGAGAGCAAGAATCGAAGGTGCGACGACAAAGGCAGGAAAAAGTTGAAAGAAAACGGCGATTTAACGCGGATCGATATGCTCGCCGTAAACGAGGTCTGGTATATTATCTCTGCCGTTTTATTTACATTTTTTTCCCCCATTATATTTTTTTGTCTCTTTCTCATTCCGAAATTATAACGTGGATGGATCAGAGTCGCGTGCTGTAGCTTTTAAAATATGTAAAGCACATAATGGACATTTAAAATATACGTAAAGAAAGTCGTATAATGGGTATGTATTTAATGATAATACTCTTCTCTACGAACTTATATCGATTTCAGCATCAAAACCCTCAACGAAGTTCGCGCAAGTTAGTATCGTAATATTGCCTGCGGCAGAGATAAAGTCGATGTGGGTCGGGTATCGGTGGGCCAACGTCCCGCCGGGACACACCTGTCGTCGATGCATAACCGCGGTCGCGATTTGTCGATGCCGAATTTCATTAACAAGTTTGATTTAATTGCCGCGCTGCAACCTAACCCTGCGCGCGAATCTTTAATTACACCCTCCATTTATAAATCATTAATTTTCCAAATTCGGAGCGACGATGACAGTGTGTCCCGCTCTCTCTCTCTCTCTCTCTCTCCCTCTCTCGTGACAGCGTCGGGTGTGTGAGTATGTGTGTGTGTATGTATGGATACTCGTATATAAATTACTTCTAGTTCCCTAACAAGCCACATATACTCTCAATCTAGTCATAGACTTAATAATTCGAAAGCTTCTTCTCAATGAATCAAGGCGAGGTTTATGGAAATTAACTGGAAGAGGATGTTTTGCGGAGACGCAAATTTCGAACGTTTACTGCGCGACGTACGAGCAGGAAATTGAAAGTTGAACATTTGTTGAAATGCGCGAGTTAGTCGACAAAAATGAATTTTGAATAATCATTGAATATTTATGTCACGGAATAAAAACAATTCATTCATAGGCATTTTCTACTCGTCAATCTAAAGTTGCAGCTTTAATTCACAGATGTACGCGCGAAATAATCCGATCCACAATGATTTTTTTCGGACTATTTTCACGGGGACTACTGCGAATAAAAGAAATTGAGAGAAATGCGCGCAATATCGTCTGTACGATTTTCGCGGCGTACATGGAGCTAGCATAACAGCGCGCGGCGTGTGTAACAATAAAATGTGATGTACATCGCGAAGCATGTAAACCGATCTTTATAGCCTCCATTGGCCGGACCTCTTTACGGTAGCCAATACATTTCAATCCAGGCGTTAAATACTCGACTCTACGAGCTCACTTCACGCTCGGCTTCAAATTACGTTCACATCGTGTCTGTGCATGGGATTTGTGCTTATATATATATATATATATATATATATCTTTGTCTCTCTCTCTCTCTCTTTACGAAGATTCTTCATCCGCGCCGTCTCTAGTATCGATCTTCATCGAGCGTTCTATGAAGTCGGCGGGAGCCTATTCGACTTCTTTTTCAAGCCACACGCTTGTCGATAGATTAAAATTGCAATCCGCGCGCTTATATATAGGTGGAACCGGAGCATCGAAGACGGGGTGAGAGATTGCCAGAGCGGATCGTCTTCTTTGATCGACGTTGATCCGATCGATTCTCGAATTCACCGAGGATGATACGAGAATGATAGCGCACGGGAGCGACGCGCGCTGATTTCGTTCCGCGCGCGCGTCTCCAATTTCTTCCCGTTGATTTGAAGGAAGACGTTGCTCGAGTGCCTAACGAGCGTTCCTTTCAAGCGCGGCTGACTCTCGCGAGATTAAAATCGCTCGCTTTCTTTCGTCCGGATTTAACGGAAGCGCAAGACTGTCTCTCGTTTGAACGAACAGATATTCTATATAAGTTGCAATGTAGGTAAATTTTTCCGCCAGGAAAATTTCGTAAGCGATTGAAATACATAATTTACTTTTATGTCGATAATTTAATATCCGTGAAACAATTTACAAAAGCTTCGAAGATTTTTCTGAACAAGTGTACAGGTTCTATTATTAGAATTGATTAATTGATGTACGCGATAGCCATTTTCCAGGGCGAGAGCTTACATGGAAACCGCGTGACGTTCGCCGGTTGCGTGAACCGTCGGGGATCGATAGCTCAAATAATAAGCCGTTCGGCGAAACAATTAGAAGATCGATTACGTCGGCGCACCCATTCGGCTCGTCTTCAATTCTCTTCGAGTTAATCCATGATAACAGGAGGCGCTCATCAAATCGGTATCGACAGAAACATTTGGGGGATAACGAGCCGAATCACAAGAGAAAGAGAGAGAGAGAGAGAGAGAGAGAGAGAGAGAGAGAGAAAGTTGAAAGGCACTGTATTGGAAAGACTCTCATAATAGATCAAAATTGCTTGTTAATGCCTTGCAATTTCCGCAAATTGACAGATTGCCACGAATAAACATCGCGGAATTTTGCGGATTATTCTTCTCATATTTCCAACAATGTAAAACAAAACCAAATAATAAATAATTGCTTAAAAGATTTGAGGAAAAACTTCTAGATATTTTATATATTTAATCTCCGTGAGATATCGAGCAGCTGGCAATTTCTTAATTTTGCTGTGATTAAATCCGAGGAACAAAAAAAACTCCAAAAGTCTTTATATTTAATCGCTTCGAACTCAATAGTGCTAATTTCTAATAATAGGTGATCTTCATCAGAGATCGCGGCGTGGATCGGCAAAAGTATCTACAGACCGGCTCACAAGCCCCGCTCGCGATAGATCAAAAGTTGTTCTCCGCCATCCCTACGCACCCTTCAATCGAAAAGGTGCGGGTGAGATTTCTATAGGTTTGGATTACGCATCGCGCAAGTTCTAAATCATCTTCAATCGATTCCGCGAATCAAAACCCCTCCGAAGAGCCCAGAACGATCTGGCGTCACTGTTTATTTGTTATTCGAACTTCAGACGGAATGAAGAAAGCCGGCGGCGGTATCGCCCGCCCACCTTTGCCGCGCTTCTAATTTCTTCGTCCCCGCGGGCTTTTATCGAAAGATTTATGGCGAGAACGATACTTAGCAGAAGCACAGAGATTCATCCTTTCTCTCGGTGTGTCTTCCGTTCCCTCCCGTTTCTCTCTCTTTGTTTCACATTTCTCTTGATTATAGTTCAATTTATTATTGTGCGTATTCTCTGCACATTTTTTTATATTTTTTCATATGTAGTTATAAGATTACACTTGCAATTGCACAGTGTCAATTTGCGGATTTCTATATTTAGTTGATTGTGCCGCTTCAAATCGCGAATAGTTCAAAAAGTGAATTGTTAAAAACCAAAAAACACCTAACCGCTTATCGACATGGGAAAGTTTCAAAGTCATAATTGCGTGCGAAATTGTTGAGTCTATATCGATCCGGCGAATATTCGTTTGCATTCAACGAAC
>QVOB01006155.1:0-12907 GCA_014839585.1 Pseudomyrmex concolor
TCTCTCTCTCTCTCTCTCCTTTCTTAAATTAGATCCGTCCTGTTCAGCTGCATCATTCACGCTCGTTTGCTCGCTTCTCTTTCTCTCTCTCTTTCTCTCTCTGTTTCTCTCTCCGTTAGTGTAACGTGAGCGCGTACCTATCTATCTTACTTGTTAAATATGGAAAGTGCAAAAAGAGCTACAGCCGAAGAGAACAGATCCCCGAGAACAGATTACTCGAGATTTTCCGATTGTTCTCAGTCGATCTCAGACGCTGTTCATTTTGTCTTCAACAATACGTTAATTCATAAATTTTTTCGTTGAAATGGTTTTAAATGTACGGCTGCGTAATTAATAACGTGTCTCGCACATGCTATACTGATCCTACAGTTTGTTTTGTTTTACGATAATTGGTCCTGAAGAAACGATAGAACAAAAACGTAACACAATATTAGCGTGGGATTCAGGGATTCTCGGTTTTTTTTTTTTAAAGATAAATGAATCGCGATTTTGCGATTAGCGTCGTACGGACACCGCTGTCGTAAATCGTGATCGAAAATCAACGCGAATCTTTTTTTTTCTTTTTTTAATTTGTGAAACATTACTTTGAATTAATCGATAATTAATGTCTTTACACACTGCTATTCTACGTATCCTAACCACTTGAACTTGATCTCTGATTTGTGAGTTTCTACATCCGTGCATATTGTGTTATATTATAAATGCTATGCGTTGTCGTTTCGAGTGATCGATCTTCTACGATCGATCGATTGCAGAGGATGTCTCTGATCGGCGATTATCTCTGACTTTGCTAAATGAAAAAAGTTTATCTCGACACACCTAAATGAAAAAAATTTATCTCAGCACACAAACGAGTAACAAATAATCTTATTTTGCGATTTTTTTTTATCTTCCACTTCGAGCGAAAATATACCTATATATTATCATATTGGAAACATAAGTAAGATGCAAAATGCATATCTGACGATAAGAAACAGTCTAGCGTTCAGAAAATCTTTATATAGAAACACTTATAGATAATTCCTATAGAATTTTTAAAAGAGATTTTTTGAACGGTTACGTAAACTCGCAAATTAATTTAAACTTGGAGGTATCAGCATTGCAAAGATGTAGCATATATATATATATATATATATATATATATATCTATATGGATTGTATATAAATATTCTAATCTCAGTAGGTATATCTCTTTGTTGAGTCTTACACACATGCGCGCAAACATACAACTATAACGTTACGCTTTTGTCGTTTTTTCGTAAGTGGATTATGATGATCTGGACGTCCGTAATACAGCTGTTTTTATAATAGAATAAATACACAAGTAGATCACCAAATTAGTTTCGAAACATCGGGAAATGTGGGGAAAAAAGGGCTGATTGTGACCCTTTAGTGACAATATTCTCTCTTTCTCTCTCTCTCTTTCTCTCTCCCTCTCTCTCTCTCTCTCTCTCTCCATATTGTAACAAGATATAATAGATGTAACGCGTAATTATAATCTTATATGAGTAAACACTCTCCTACAATACAAAGCTAAAATCAATAGATATCGCCAAATAGTCCATTCTCAGTATATCCTCGGTTATTTTATTAACATTATTATATGACGATTATAATAATAATTATTAGTATCTATCATTAATTATTATTATTATGTATCAAGGAACACGGTAGAGCGTGCAATTTTTATACTTCAAGTGATCATATTTTTTATATGTAGTTTTTATGGATAGAATTGTTACGTAAACTCTAAGTCATGTTTTGTTACAGCGCAAAACAATTTGTGTTAAAAATTTAAATCCGTATGTGTTGTTCGTAACAAAAAGAGAAACGTTAAAGAGAAAGCGAAAAACAGATTTTTTTACAATATACGATATAAATGTTATAGCTGCAAAAATTAATATTACTTGCTGGGTAACAATATTGTTTTCTTGTTTTTTTATACACTCGTATTTTTAAATCTAATCTAAGATTTAGCAAAATGTGTTGAAACAAACATGAATAAAACAAAGTATGACAACGTGAAACGAAGTAATTTATAAGTGTCTAAACGGTTATATGTATTATATACATACATATCTAACAAAATTTGCAACTGAAGAACGTGAAGCACGTTTTTGAAATTTTGAATTGTAAATCACTCTAAGTATATTCATCAAACAGAACACTACCGTATAATTTTATTATACCATCACTAGAATTCGATATCGCATATATATAACTTCTCTCTCGGATCATTAAAACTAAAATTATATATATGTATCTGTATATATATTTATAATTATCATAATCGAATGGAGCGATGATCAAAAAAAAATGATAGTTACGTAATTTGAAGATGAATAGCAAATTTAATGAAATAAAGAAATTGTAATGTTTATTGTTTGTATATTTCCTTTTTTCTTCTCTCTCTCTCTCTCTCTCTCTCTCTCTCTCTCTCTTTTTTTCTTTCTTTTTGTTTATATCTCATATTGATCGTTATAAGTTCCGAAATATTTCTCGAATATTCAAAAATGGCATATTAGTTTTGATCTACTGCTCCTTCAATTGTTCGTCAATGAATGAATTAATAACAGAGAAGTCAAATGTAAATATAAATATATATATTTATGTGTATATAGGCCCGTTCATGATATATGTCTAAAACTTGATAATAATTAACTACTAAACAATATCTATCTAATTGCAAATGTAACTTGTGATATTTGTAGCGATATTATATTGCTATTTTGAAAGACGACACAACTAAATTGTAATATGTAAGCTTTATAACAAAAATAATTTAGAACGTTTATTAATCAAACTTGCGCTAATCGAGCAAAGATGAAAGCGAATAGTTTTGTAATTTTTCAATGATCTGCTCTTCCGCGCGTGTTCTCATTTCTTCTCGTTTAATATCTCAAAAAAGGGACACATTAGTGAAATTTTCATTCAACGTTACATCAAGAGAGAAGTATATTAGATATACGTATATACAAGACACTACTCCCTCTCCACATGGAAACATATTATTTTTTATGTTAAATTTTCTTTATGATTTGGTATTTTTTATCATTTAATCGCGTAAAGTATTAATATATCTATTAAGTATGCATTTGTTTTTTCCATCTTTCTTTTTGGTATGTGTATTTATATTCGAGTTTTCTTTTTTTCTTTCTTCATCCTCTTATGTCTATTATTCGTTCTTTATCATTTTTTTTCTCTCCAATTCAATTATCCTGCAACGAGAGAACCAATTATCAGAGAATAATTATTATAAAACCCTCTTTGAGACATAATCACACCTAAACAAAAGAATGCAAATCGAGAAAAAACAACTTAAATTTGTTATAAGATATACGTTTCAAAATGCGATCGATTTTAATTATTATCAAGCTTATGTTTAGAATTTTTTTATGTTAGAAGCTTTATAAAATGTTAATTTAAGTAAACAGAATTTAAATGTTAATTTAAAGTAAACAAAATATCCAAACAAGCGATTAAAAGATTTATAATTAAAAATCAAATTGAATAGAGTATCTCTCTTTCTAAAACGTACTAAAGACTTTTTCAATGCATATTGTAATACCTTAACTGAAAGTCAACATTCTTAATCCTTCTTATCTCCGTCTTCGGGATCTTTCAACGTGTGCCACTGGGCGATCGGACGCCTGGGGGATGCCAGCATGTCTGACCAATGTCTCAATTCTGTTCCGCTCGCGTTGTATCCCAAAATCACCTTTCCAATCGGCTCTGATGTGCCGATACGATCATAATCCACTACGGTGACAACAAGTTGTACTTTCTGAAAAAAATTAATTTTTATTCAAATCAATATATGTATTAACTTACACTTTAAACAATATTTCGCGCTTGGTTCTTAAGAACTTTATTATGTCTTTCAGTTGGGGATTATTAAATTATCAGAGTCTTATTTCGATTATTTGTGTTTAAATAAAATATTCTCTTCGTACCTGTATCTGCTCGAAGGGTACCTCAAAGGAGAATGATTCGTTGTAATACGGATTGAGAGTGCATTTCTTGATTGACGTTTTCTTCTTCTTCAATCTCTTTCCATTTTGCATCAACGCAATTTTTACATACGGATCTGAGAGACCACCGACGTCCATTTTCTTTAGATTCTTGGCTTCCAGAATGACTACCGTGAGCTTCCCAGCCGTTGGTACATATCTCAATGAGAAGCATATGTCTCCCAGTTTGTTATCCTGTAATTGACAGAAACATCTTGTTGTTTGACATTTTAATATGCAATAAAATTGCAGGCGCGCTATTGTCTCAATGTGACAAAAACTGTATAATTTTATCGATTTATTTATACATATACATGTATACATGTGTACATATATATGTATGTATACATATGTAAGATATCTATTTCTCGTGTTATATTTTATTTTTTTATCTTGACATCATATATCGCTATAGTGCTTTGGTTTTTTTCATTAATCGATTGACTGACCTGTCCGCCCTCGCCTTCAACACTCTGCAACTCCCTCCACTCCTCAATCGTTTGTGCCAAGTCGACTTGACAAAGCGGCACTTTAACTTCGCCAATTTGATCGTGTTTTGAAAATCGATCAAAGTCGAAAATCGCGAAGACCAGAGTCTTATTCATAGCATCAGCGTAAGGGACGTTCTGTATACAAATATTACTTATTAACAACAATAAATAATCATATCTACTAATTAGAACTTCTATTAACAGACCTTAAACGTGAAACTTTCGTTGAAGACGGGATTCAATGTCTTTCTGTGAACTTTAGTCTCGAATTTTTTCTTCTTATCCGGCAACAGATACACTTTTACATATGGATCTGATGTGCCGCCCATGTCCAATGCCGGCAGTTCTTCCGCTTGTATGACTGTTACGGCGAGACTGTTCGAATTAAAGTCGTATTCGAGCTGAAATCAAAAAACATAGGTTTAAGAATGTATATTTTATTTTTTTTAATTATTTACATTATTTAAGTGGAAATATAAGATATATGCGTGCAAGATTTAAATAGGATTAAAAATAAACAACTATATTAATAATGTAAGTTTTTAATGTTTTTCTTATACCTTGTATTGCAATTTTCCGAGTTTAACTTCGCTTTGCTTGCTCTCGACTTCATCCGGTTCTTCAGCATTATCAGTTAACTCTTCCATATCCGGCTGGACCTAAACACGTTGAAGTGGATTCCCCGAGTGTAAAATGTATTTCTAACGTCTACATAAAGTCCACGGCACACCAAGTACGTACCTTATCTTTGTATGTGCTACCCAAAAGCTGCACGGACTTCAAGTCCACCGCACCTTTCAAACCTTTCTTCCCATCTTTGGAGCGTCTTTTACGACAACATCTTCGTATACAGCAGAAACAGATTCCGAGAACGATTACGCCTACCGCTATTTAAAAAAAACAAACATATGTGTAATATCTCATTTAAATGTTTCTATATACGCTTTTTTATAACAGTCTATCTATAATATTTAAATTTAGCGCTTCCACAAACTAATTAAATAATTATCTAAAACCTTGTATCACATTTTATTACCTATTAAAATAGCAACAAGACCCCAAGGTGGTAGTCCAACTGCTTGCGCGACTTCTTTCTCCAAGTCTCCCAATTTTTCCTCGATGCTTTTTTCGGTAACTTCTTCTGTTACTGAAAACAAGATAAAAATATAAGATGTATGTTAATAAGTTGTATAAAAAAAAGATAGATATAATCATTTATTCAACCGTAGCTTTTGCAAAACAAAAAAAAAATAAGATAAGCAAGAGACATATTAAATAATTGCTCACCAGTTTCCATTTCTGTAGTGAAATTTATAAGATCCGTAACGCTTTTCGCAACGTCCTCGTTACGCGTTTCCTCGGTGTTCGCTTCATTCTTGGTGGGTGGCATTTTCTTTACATCAGAAAAACACAGACGAATATATTATATATATAAATTCATATTTTTCAAGACGCTAAATCTGCTAAGTGATAAACAGTTTCATTTCTGCGTGATGTAATAACTCAATATCTATACACATGACTCGCGTTAATGCGACTAACAGACCGGATACTACTCCAGCGATTTTGTAATCTAACATACGAGGTCATTTCCGCGCGCCGCGATCGAAGCCGCATGCGTATCACAAAAAAATTCTGCTGTAAATATGAGAAACGTCATAAACAATGCATATATATGTACATATTTGTGCGCGATACGATTATGTCATGAATATATCATTTACAACATGTAGAAAATAGAAAATAGCATAAATGTTAATATGGACAGTAGCCATAAACAGTAGCCATTTGTAGACGTTCTATAGTTGTTAATTATACTAACATTAATCTCAATATGCACACACACACACGCACATATGTGGAAATGGAACTTTCATATATTTATATCATTTCTGTTATCAGGAATTTCTTATATAAAATCTCTACGACCGATATTTATATACAGTCAAATCTTGTATTTGAGATCGTCTTTAGATGCTCGACTGTGGCCAAGAAATAAAAATATAGAATCTTAAGATAAACTTAAGATGATCTGAAAATATAAGATCAAACTGCATATGTGAACCGGCTTGAAGATTATTTTTGCGCACAATATCAAACCTCATGGCATATGGTCAGCTCTGTTACTTTGACATCTTAATTTCCTTTTTTACACCTTGCATTAGTGCGGGAACGGTGCTTTTGCTAAAAGGTTGCTGAGACAAGGTTGATAAGAAACAAATGCGATATAAAAATATACGTAGTGTGATATATTATCGAACAATGCGTGGGAGTTCGTGTGTCAGTTCTAATCTATATCTTTACACTACAAGAAATAATAAATAAAAACAAATAAAATGTAGAAAAAAGATTTTATAATGTAAGAACATCGTAAAACAATTTTAGAATTATATAAAAAACTTTGTGTGTGTTTAAAAATGTCGCGAAATCGAAGAGGAAATTAGATCGTGTCAGATACGATAGAAAATATCTCGCGAAATAAAATATACATTCGTTTTTTTTCTGGCTTCAATCAGAAATAATGACAGAAATTTTATTTGTGCATAACTGAAGCACACCTACACATAAATACACAATTCTGTTTGAATTGAAAAACAAAATCGAATTTTCTGATAAAATTATAAACTTACTTATATATAATTTAAAAGTGTATATAAATAATTTATTTGTTATTCAAACTTAAAAAATCTCAATTTTTTAAATAATAAATCTAGAAAGAGAAAGAGAGAGAAAGAGAGAGAGAAAGAGAGAGAGAGAGAGAGAGAGAGCGAGAGAGAGAGAGAGAGAGACGTACAGTTTGTGTATAGTGGTGCGTACTTT
Organism: Pseudomyrmex concolor; assembly: GCA_014839585.1. Lineage (NCBI taxonomy): Eukaryota > Metazoa > Arthropoda > Insecta > Hymenoptera > Formicidae > Pseudomyrmex > Pseudomyrmex concolor. The sequence continues at coordinate 7,322 of QVOB01006155.1, forward strand.
TTATTTTGTACGCACACTTGAATACGCGTACAAAAGAAGTGAATGTGCAAGAGATCAATACGGATAACTTTCATAGATGTACACACATGTACACACACATATACTAGACTTACTTATCTCAGTCACAAGTTTGTTCACAAAATGTATAGCTATATGTTTTTGTCTTGATAAAAGCGGGTAACTTTTATAAAGAACAAGTTAAAGCACAAAGTTCATGAAGAAATGTTTCTCCTAAGAAGCCGAAAATAAAAATTAACATAAGCTTACGTGTAAAGTGAAACTAACTGTAAAAAAGTAAGAAAAGAAGATTTATTATGCGATTATCTCTCTTGTATCACAATTGGGAGTTTGCCCGTCTCACTTTTGTCTACCCTTGAAGTAACTATTCCTCACAAAAGATCAATATATACTTTATCTTATGTATAAAACTATCTTAGCACAATCTTGATTAACACTCACTTAAGAATAATATTCCTTTCCGAAAAATTCTTGTATTTAATATTCTAATACATTTGTTTCTACATACGTATATTTATATTTTGTACACATTAAAAATATATATCTTTTACTTATATTCTTAGAACTAAAAAGCTACTACAGAACATAAGCTTTGATAATATAGAAGCATTTTGAAATATAGGGCTCAAAACCGAAAATAATAAGTAGAATACATTTGAACTGAAGGTCATTCGACTATCGAGTGGTTTACATTCTCTTCAAGGACAATTTTGCCACGACTATTCTTTCTTAGAGCGTTCAACGTATCTTTTATGAATGGACATTTTACGATTAGCTATAATACGTAAAAACGCTAATTACGCGATAGAGAGACGTTGCTTTGTTAAAGTAATACATGTAATACACAACAATGTACTTCTTAGACTGTCAATTAGCCTATTAAAGAAATAAGCATCATGAAATGATCACAGAAAGTAGCACGTGTTATATTCTATAAATGTACAAGTTGTCTATTGCGTGAAATTTTTTGAATTTAATGTAATGTTTAATATTAATATAATTACACTATTATACACATGCACATCTACATGTACGCAATCACACCGTTGCAAATTTTAATAATAATCAATTCTATAAATTTATTTTGAGAGAATCAAAGTATACATTAACTTAATTTTCTCAATCCTTTAATGTTAAGAAATATATACATATATATATAAAAGTATATATAAATAATAAAAACATAGTACATATATGCTCACGAAAAGTCGCACTTAAACTATAAGAAAATAAATTTTGTAAAAAGATAATGGCGAGAAAAAAAATGGGAGACATCACACACACATACACGTATACAAATTAAATAATAAATTAATTAAAACTACTAGATTGAGAAAAAACAGAACATATTTATTTCACTTTAAAAATATATTTTGTTTTATTGATTTACGTCCGAAAATCTCTAGTATTTTTAGTACACATCTCGATTCACAGAAAATAAAACGTAGATACAGACCGAGATGATAATCATCGAAGGCTCATTTGCATGCTGCCGAAGTCGATCGGGAGAGATACATGTTTAGTCGTATCTTCACGAACGGTGGTTAACCATCGTTTTTCTAATTTTATATGTTTTACGAGATTTTCATTCCGATATAATAGACAAATGTATATTCTTTTTCATCCAGATTGATACTTACGATATCGGGAGCTGCTTTTTCTCACAATCTGTCTCTCTCTCTCTCTCTGTCACTCCTCTCTTCTCAAACTGCTGCTTTCTCCCCTGGGCGTTACTCTGCGGCGGCCTCAACTCCGATTGTAACTACTTGCGGACCTCCCGCGCGTATCGTGACCAACAGCACGGATTTAAGATGTACTATGCGGAGCGAATTACTACTCGTATATTTGTTTTACAAGCGCATGGCGCTGCGTTGTCCGCGACGACGATGGCGGATAGATAGCTGAGAAACAGAAATCTACCCTTCCGTACAACCACGATGGTCTCTCGTCGACGAAAACGACGGGACGAGCCGAGTGCGCCTGATCAGTACTGGTAAACGCGAATATGGCCGTCGACGTAAATCGATAAAACACGTTACGTTTTCCGGCGGCGTTTTGACGCGCTCGGAGCCGACGCTCTGCGTCGTTCTCTCGACACCCTCGCCCCGCCCTCGAATTAAAATCCGAATTAACGACGACGGCGACGACGACAACGACATCGAAGAATAAGCGCCGATCTACGTCATCGATGCGCGTGGACGTCTGATAAATGCGGCTTTTTTTTTTGTTTTTGAAACATCTCCGTCATTCTGGCAATAATAATCCTGTTTATTAATGACGTCAGTTCAATACTTTTATCACTGACGCTGGTAATTTTAATCTGCGATCGATTCATTTGCTTCTCGCTACAATGAGATAGCAAGACAAACAGGTGGCGTCTCAAAAATATTCGAACAAATTGAGAGAAAGAAAAGAAAATTAATTCTATTATACCTTTAATATATTTTTTTCTACAGTTTTTAATATTCAAAATTAATCTTTAGTTTTGAACTGATTTTTTGTGTGTATTCGGCAGGTATACATTGTAATATATGTGTGTATACTCTTTCTCTCTCTATCTCTCACTTTGCAATCTCTTTTCAAGCACTTTTAACAAATTGCTTTTTCATACTACAAAAGTAAAATAAATTCTTCCAGAAATTATACGTAGATACTTTTTAATTAAAATACTCACCCCTTTTTTTTACTAATTTTACACATTAAAAATGTATCTGATAAATAATGTCATATTTTGTAACAAAATGTTATAAACTATTATAATATACATATGCGCTGTATTGATTTTCAAAAATAATTTCAACAACAGCGATACGCCGCGATGCGATATAGAAATATTGATCGCAAGTCACAACATTAATATAATCTAGAGCTTGCATGCAAATACACACGACGATTCTTCTCAAGAGATGGAGCACTGTGATTACAAAGAAATCGATTTGTAATTTTATTTTCATTCACGTAGCCGGAGTACAGACAGAGAGAGAACTGCTATATAAAGCGTCTTGCGTCTATGTAAATCTCTTTTCTGGAAATAGAAATAAACTATAGCGAGTACTATGCACGTTATTTATCTATTTATGGGATCTAAATAACACTTATATCGAGTTCACCTCCAAGGTGTCTTTTTCGCAATGATTTTTCAAATTTAATAATAAGAGGATAAAATATTTTATACATATATGAGGTGCAACCTCAGATGTCTAAAATAATATTTTGAATTGAATTAAATTCGAATTTCCACGTGTATTAATTTTCACACGTTTAAAAAGATATAAAATATTTTGTACATACGTTTGGCTTTAACTGTTAATTGTTAAAGGAGTCGAACCATGGTGTTTCTTTACATCATGAATCTGACCTATCGTAGAGGGGAACGACCAATTTTTCTTTCGACACGCGAACTCTTCAAAGTCCAGCTGTAGCAAGCGAGATTTTTTTAGTCCGCAAAGCAGTTCAACGGTTTCGGCCGATATTATTGTATCCTGTCGGTTTTACAACGACTGGTGAATTGAACATATTTCATCGTGTAATATCTATTGATAATGAATAAGACTTACTTTTTGGAACCAGAACCTAAGAAAGCCGCCAGCAATGTTTTTTCGCTTTGCGCGTCGTTTCGCGGTCAATTCAGTCAATCAATACGATTCGATTAATCGGCGGAATAATCGATCGATTAAGTTAATCGAAGATGGAAACGAGCATGTCTCACTTTTATGTTTCATTTTTCTGCCACTTAGTACACTGAGACGCTGTTAATCTTTATACAGCATGAAAATATCGACTAACAATCCAGTAAAATTAAATAGTCATATTTCCGAAGATGAGGTTAATGTACACTATTGAGAGTTAAAGTGCCAAATAGACAGATTGATACAGTGGTGGCTGACGGCACATTAAACGAAAAGAAAGAAGATTGCGAGTCAAAATCGACAGAAATCAAATCCAAGCAAAGATGGTGTCAAGAACAACGTCGAGAAGAATTCCTGAGGCGGAACCGCGAATAGATTATGTGCAATGCGACGGCCTGGTGGTGATGAAAATGGTAAAACACTGTCACGAGGAGTCCTCGAGTAACATGGAAGTCGCACAAGGTGCTCTTCTTGGCTTGGTTGTACACAACCGTCTTGAGATTACGAACTGCTTTCCTTTTCCTAAGAACGATGAAATTGTGGATGAGGAAGAATATCAACTTGCTATGATGCGAAGACTGAGATGGTTAATATTTGTTCAAACTGAGGATAACACTAAAATGCTTGTCAAAGTTGTTTGACATTTTAATGTTTAGATGTTACACAATTGTAAATTATTTTTTAACATAAAGCAAGAGCCCTGATTTATTTCTCTATGTGTAGGGTGAACGTCGATCATTTCCATGTTGGTTGGTACCAAAGTGCAGATGTCGGCAACTTCTTGAATCTGTCTCTTCTCGAGTCACAATATCATTATCAAACTTCTATAGAAGAGTCAGTTGTCCTAATTTACGATACAGCAAAATCAGCTAGAGGTTTCTTGACGCTCAAAGCCTATCGTCTCACTCCACAAGCTATACAAATGTACAAGGAAAATGAATTTACTCCGGAAGCTTTGCGTACCTTAAAAATTGGATATGAGAGTCTTTTTGTGGAAATTCCAGTAGTGATAAAGAACAGTAACTTGACGAATATTATGATGTCTGAATTGGACGAAATGATTCCTGAAGAACAGGGTACCAAGTATTTAGATCTGGGGACTGCTAGTGTATTAGAGAACCAGTTACGATGCCTGATGGATCGAGTGGATGAGCTGAATCAAGAGGCTATGAAGTTCAACAGATATCAGCAATTGGTAGTTCGACAGCAGCAAGACAAAAATAGGTTATTGGCCAAAAGAGCTCAAGAAAATGCTGCTAGAGCTGCAAAAGATGAACCACCACTACCCGATGACGATATCACTAAATTGATGAGACCTCTGCCAGTCCCACCAAGATTAAACCCAATGATTGTTGCTGGACAAATTAATACATACAGTGAACACATTTCCCAATTCTGTTCTCAGAGCTTAGCGAAATTGTACATCACTCAAAGCCTACAAAACGCAAAGGAAACTAAGTCATCGCATTGAAAAACTATCGTATGTTGTCGCGAATATTAATTAAATATTTATAATATTTGCAATATTTGAAAAAATAAACAGCAAAAAATTACTAAGAATAAAAAATAAATTGCACAAGTTTTCAAAGAAATAAGTGGGTATTTATTTTATCCCTTTTGTTGAGTATTATAGTGTACTCGATGCAAGTGTATAATACAGCACGAAATAGAATCAAGTGTTGTAGACATATCACTGAAAAGAACCGCTTGTGGACACGGACATGGCTACGGAAGATAGGAGAAAAAAAATGCCTTTAGGTTTTACACAGTATTTATTGGTATATATTATGTAGAAGTATGTGTATATTTTTCCGTCCCACTTTGCACAGACTGCGGACTGTCATATGCAGGAACAGTACTGCTTATGGTGTGGTTAAAAAATATAGCACACGCATGTGTGTGTGTGTGTGTGTGTGTGTGTGTGTGTGTGTGTGTGTGT
>QVOB01006156.1:0-23522 GCA_014839585.1 Pseudomyrmex concolor
AAATATTATATAATTTTCACAATATTGTTATTTTAAATAGTGTATGCACATAAACTACTGTAAATACTGATTATCTTTAAGAATAACTATACAAATGCATTATTAAACAATTATTGGTGAAAATACAGTCTATGGCCATCTTTTCCGTATGGCCATAATATTCCATTTATCCTATGATGTAAGCGCGATAAAAAATAAAGAAAAAAAAATACGCCGAGAGACTAATGATACAAACTCAATGACACTTTTTTATGTTGAAAAACATGAACTGACAGAAAACTAATAAATCAGCTTTTGAAATTCTTCAAACGATTAGTTTTGTATTTTCAAACGATATTCTCTTCATACATTTTCTCATACATTAAAGTATTTTTTTTATGTATATTATTACTTTACGTAACAGTCAGCTTTTCGTATACGCAAAGCATTCGTATGTAAATAAAAATGTACCTGGTCTGGCGATTATTACGCGACGGCCTTTCACATCGCGGCCAGGAACAGCAAAGAGATATCTAAAATAAATGTGAAAATCGCAAACAACTTTTCTTTTTACTTATGGTAACTATAATTAACATTACTTACCCCAATGATAGTAGTTCCTCCATATTCGGTTCTGTAATGTCTAAATTATTGAATGCCGGAGAATATACTTGACGAAGCAGCAAGTATCTTTCTGTAGCTTCTTGGGCCATCGGCACATTGAATTTTTTGCATCGCAGAAATTTGAGTAAGAATCGTGCATCTGATGGAAGACGATTAAGAATGAACGTTTAATACACAAATTGTTTACAATAACAGGATCGTCGTTAGGATCGTTATATATATATTTAATATTACAATCTTACCAAGACGGCAATTTTCAATACGCGGATTCATCTTGATCCAATTACGCATTTGCTCGAGAGCTTGGTCTCTGGTGTTCTTGTCCTCTCTAAGTTCAGCCTTTGCGATCTTCTGAGTTTCCTCTGAGAGAGTACACTTATAGTCATCCTCATCGGTTGCCCATTCAATTGCGCCCATTTTGGTTGCGTCAAAAAACGTCTAATGATCTACTTCAATTTACAAAGTATCTAGAAAGACCGTCATAGTAAGACGTATTATAAAAAGCCGAGTAAGATCATAACTTTGAAAATTACATTTTTTATCAACATAGTTTCTTCGCGTATGTAATAATTAGTTTTTAAATTAATTATATTATTATAATTTTTTTAAATAAAATATATAGATATAAAGATGTAAGAAATTATTTTTTCAATAGTGAAGATAAAGATGATTTTATCAGCAAAGCAAAATTCTGATTAACAAGATAGTACACTGATCGGGTTCGTGCATTTCATTATTGTTTTATATAATACTTTTATGCAAGCGTGACAGTTCAAGTTTTCACTTTCTTCCGAAGTTCTTAGATGATATCATCTAGTGACCGGCTGACCTACTTCTTGTTTAAAGGCCACTGAACGCGACAAAAGTGTCCTGAGAAGAAATGTACGTTTGTCTTTTTCTCTTCTTTAGAAAGAAGTGGGCCGATTACGTGTGGTCCATCAACCGATCGAATGGACCTTTCGTTGGTGTATGACATAACGATTAGTGTGCGGCTGACCGAGTGTTTCATCGCGCACCACGTGCGTCAGGACGCTTGTATGTACAGGTCTGTTTTGCAATCGCTTTCTCCGATTATGCAATTTATATGCGGTTGTTCACTCATCTCTTTGTTCGCCGAAACAAACCGTTTGTTCCCGAGAGAAGTGTCATTATCATCTCGTTACATTCTTCGCTACGACTGTTATGTAGTTGCGTTAACGCGTTTTCAGGTGCCATTGTAATAATGGTATCTTATTTTTCTTTGCTTCGCAATGTGAAGCGATTAGGAAAGTGAGAAAAAAAAACATGAAACATGTTGAAGAAATTAGAACGCCGTCTTCTCGAGAGAGAGTCCACGATGAATAAGTGTCTGTTAAATATATCCATTTTTTTCTAGTTTTACTGTTTTCGCGCGTTTTTCGCTCTTATTTATCTCTTCATCTGAGAACCTCCGCATTCTAGAACGAAGTAATCGGTTGTATAACATTGCCTTTCGTCTATCGCGCTGAACTGAACTCTTAAAACTTGTAATGTAAAGTATCTAGATGTGTACGCAATATCCGTAAAATTATATCATCGCAAGAAGTGATCTAATAATTGAAAGTTTTGCGAGTAACTACGTTATAAGAGCGCAACTTGTATGTAGTACGTGTTTTGGTTGTAGAGGTGCCGGCAGAATAGTGGTAGACGGAGAATAATGATCGCCGAATCATCGACTACTTACATCAAATGTTATCCTATATCACTTTCGCGTTCTTACGTTAGTAAACTCAATCATGATCTCCTGTGCACAATCAACGCACGAAACTGATTAAGGGAGCAATCTTCTTCCGTGTAGAAAGTGCCACTTATCGTATAATATTACTAGCCGCGAGCTTTCATCTTTTCAGCGTTGTCGATTGCGCGCAGCTCGCAAGAGCTTTTCATCCGGGAATATATCAGGTCGATTACGTCATATCTTCAATCTATCCTTTCATTTTTATACTCTCACCCGTGTGACTTAACATTATGCTCGTCTCGTTATTAAAGTGTACTGTGTTCATGCAACCGTTATATTACACCCGCAAAAGACTCCTTTAATATATAGTATGATTATGTCACGCGCTTTCGACTACTTAACTTTACTGGTTTGCGGTCAATTTCGCGAGGTAATAATTTGTAACGATCTAAAGTGTCGCGAAAACTCTTAGAAGAATTTATTACTAATAGTCAGAACAATACTTATTTTAAGTAATAAAAGCACTGTTCAGTGATTTTAATATTTAAAATAACAAATATTTTGAACGTAATAACTAGTAATGAATTTCAGTAAAAGTTGCAGCCTGTAATCCTTTCTTCGACACTGCAGATTTCCTTGAAAACGAGAATTTATCAAAAAAATCCTAAAAGAATGCCAAACAATGGCAACACGATTTACAATTCGTATTCTCGATCTTTTACATTCAAGGACATCATGTTTCGCGGATCGCTATAATATTTAAAATTCGCACAGTCGTTGATCGATAAATTTCTTACTATACTAGAATGAAGTATAATCGTATCATAAATTTACCTGAAGTTTTTTGCGAATATCTCGGAAACTAAGGCCGAGCGGCGGTAACATGTATCTATATGCATATATAGGTAAAAGTTGTTCAAAATAACGTCCTTAAAAACATATTTCAAGCTCATTAAAATTGATGAAGAAGCCCCTAATTTAAATAATTACCATGTAGACCTTTACATTCGAGGATATCATGGATCGCTAATTTAAAATTCGCACGGCGTTGAACGACAAATTATTCCTAACATGATCGGATAATCTAAAAACGTCACTGACAGCATTATTGTTATATTGTACTATGACGTTTATTTATATGACTGTGACGCTTTTTTCATTACGATTTTCAACTATCCAAAATAATGTGTGAGATAAAGTTTTACTGTTTAGAGATTTAAGATACTATCACTTTTCACTAATTTTTTTTAAAATAATTAGTTTTTTAATACTCAAAATCTTCAATGATTTTGTTATATTATATTTTAGTTGTTTTAAACTATCATAAATGAGAATATATTATAGTAAATATGTTATAGTAAGTTTTTCTACTGTTCAATCTACCCTAGTAGCGTTATATATGCTAATGTTTAATAAATATACATACTTAGTAAAAATAACTATATAAGATAACTATCTTGTAAATTATTTAAGCGTGTTAACTGCAGTTTTTACGTTAAAAAAAAAGAATTTAAAAAATCAAATATAAAATATTCATACTTATAGTAGGTTAATTTGGTCTTTTACTTTTTTTTATGACAACATATTTTAGAACCCTTTGGTTGATTTTATCATCAATAAAATAAATAAATGAATAAAAATTAAAGTAATTTTAAATATATGTGATTTTGACGCTTACTCAATTTGTCTCTCTTTTAAATTGCACAGGATCGAAGCAACGCAGAGCCGTCCAGCACACTATCCTATAAGCGGATCTATTTGATTATGCGAACATACCTCAAATCGTGATACTCCAGGTGTACACTTGGAAGCGACTGCCCCACTCTTGCCGGTTGATCGTTCTTTTATAATTTCCAGTTACCCTTTCTCTCTGTACTGTTTTCCAATCGCGTTTTGTGAACAACCTTCTGAAGACTTGAGATCCTTCAGTGTGCAAGGAGATGGTCTCGTCTCTGTATCCAATACAAATTGTATATGTACTTTAAAATCCCGCTAATATTTCCTGTGTGTGTGAACTAAGAACTCATAAATTATATTTTTTAATCTTTTACCTTCTTTTACAGACACCTAGTTAGTATCACCTAAACACTTAAGTTAGTATCACAAAAACTATGAATATTGTAACAATCTGTCATAATTCAAAATCGATTGTTCTATTTTCTTCCTATCTTTGTATTAATTGTCAATTAAACGTCGAATCAACGTCGATCGAAAGAAGATCGCACACATTTTGATGTGCTATACCTATTTTGCTACAATTTTTCTCTACTTGAGAAAAGTTGTCGTACAGTTCCGTGATTTGCGACCTAGCATGCATAATATGTTTGATGTGTGTTGTCACATAATATATAAAACCATAAAAAGAGATCTTATATGTTGTAATGTTTTTTAATTACAATAAGTATTAAGACTGAATAGGACAAATTAAAACATATTACAAATAATCAAAAGTATTATGATTACATAAAATACTTTTGTCCTATTCAGTCATATTGTTAGTATATATTGATTTAAGCAAATGAGTCTTCAAGATGTGAGACAAAATTGTGTAACAGACATCTGACACAGACGAGATGATGCTCAAAAGCGCTCAATTTTGTTGTCTCAATTGTAAAAAGACTACTACGACATTAATTAGACAGACACAACATTATTGCAAAAGAAGCGTCCTTGAACTGTGAAAGCAATTATTTTCCGATGTCATCAAAACGGATGTAAAAAATGATGTTCGGTAACCAAGCTGAAAATTGAGCAAGAACCGTGCATTTGCGAACGTTTGTACGTTGTACGCGCGGGATGTGTCAACGCAATTTTAACGAATTGTTAAAAGGATTGTAGAGTAAAAATTTTCTTTGTTTCAATAATAACAGCAAACATTCTACCGTTCACGATAGAGAGGTTTTTCACGAGAAAATGACAAAAAATTGCTGTAATAAACTAATTATTGCCGGATATATAGACTTTCTACTTCCCGATGTGACACTCAAGGAAGTGGAGTAACGGAGCGAATTGGAAGTGTGCGGTGTAACATAGTATGCGAGTTGCAGGACAAACGTAACTTCTGACCAGTTGCGTCATCATTGTTGCGTATGTAAGAGATAAATACAAGATACTTTTTCTATCAGAAAGACGTAACGCCGAAACCAAACGGAGCAAAAATTTCAACATCAATTAGTCCGTCTCTAAATCGCACCATCAAGGAAATCACGTAACGATTAAATGAGTAGAATATCTCGAAAAATACAAATAAAATTACATAATTATATTTCTTATATACGACTGATAAAAATCGTCAATTCACAAAAACATATCCTATTTTTTCTGTGTGTGAATTTTTGGTTTGTTAAACGAGTTAATTATATTCGTATGTGAGTAGGATGCATAGAAGTGATATTAAAGAAATATTCTTTTTAAAAATATATTTAAAATCTTGTATTTATTTATTTATAGATATAAAAATTACAATTATAGAAAGAGACAACGGCGATTATCCTATATTTTCTTGTCATAATAAAATAATTAATACACAAAACCTTGAACTCTAAATATTGAGCAATATATTTTTAAATTTCTTACAATCCGTTTCCTATATTCTAATGTCCCACAAAAATTAAATTCTACATATGCTTATTTAATCCTTCGACAACAAAATTTCAAATCGTTAATTATTGCTGTTTTTATTTATACATTCTTCTATTATTGAACAATGAAGATATAAGGACGTAAGCAGCAGCATTATATATTTACTCATAACAGTGCTTTCACATAAAAGTTGCACCAATAATGTTCAATAATATCTTAAAACTAAAAAATCTAACTTCATGTGTAAAGACTTAACGCTCCTATCTGTAACTTTATATATTCGACCGTTTTAATTTACAGAACGATTCCTTACATCTTACATAGTTCGAAATGTCATTATGTCAGATTTTTATAAATTAAATAAACTACTTGCAATCAAATAAACAAAAATAAATGTAAACCGAAATAAGCAACTTTTTAGTTGCGTAAGAACGATCGATAATAACGTTAGCAATAACGTAGTACATGTTACGCCTACAGTTTAGATATTAAATACGTGTTATTACGAAGTTTTGACACGCAATGCACGTGGTCGTTCGCTCAGACATCGCGAATGCAAGTAAAGAAGAAAGTTGTAAGCGAAATTCGCGAGATATTACGTATCGAAAGTTTTAATCATAAATTCGTCTAATCGCACGTGTGCTGATTACGCGTCTTACCGCGGACGCGGCATCTCACATATCGTCTGTAAAATCATCGCTCGTTTTCCGTGTAATCCGGAAATAATACGTATACAAAGTTTCTTCATTAAGTTTTTCAATATGTATACAAATTTCTTCACATGTTCGGATCACCGGATTGTGAGTCCATATAAATGACGTCTAATAGTACAAACTCATAGTATTAACAGTCTTATTTTCTTCCGCTTCAATGATTACATCATTTTTTTGAATCAAAAACCGGTGAAACAATTACCCGACTTAATCAATTGATGCGGATAAAGAAAATATAAAACAAAAAAATATAATAGGAGAACTAGCTCAAGTCGCAATATTATCATATTATCGTTGCAATAAAAAACTCATATATAATTATATAAACTAAGAAAACAACTACTATTATGTAAAATTAGACATTATTATTATTATTTCAGTCGTATATAGTATAACAATTTTATCAGCCTTCGTTTTTATGAAGAGATCATGTACAATCAAGTTTTGTTATTATCTATCGATCGATCACTTGAACCTTGCTATAGGCTCCTTTACAACCGGCATTGTTCGTCAACAAGTATTTTTTAACAAGCTCGAACTGCTTGTCAGAAAGTATCAGTTCGTTGTCTCTCGCCGCGTTAGTAATGCACCTTTCCAAGGCGTCCTCATTTAAAGAGTCATAAGGAACAATTTTGGCATCAATATTTTCATTGGCAAAACAACTTTTTATTACATCTAGACTGCGATTTAAATCTATGTTACGCGACGAGTCGTCGTTCATCCGTTCGACATTGAACACAATCAGCACAGTGACATATCGATCGCGAAGCGTATCATGACGTGTTTTCAAGAAGTTCACAATATTCACTAAATGCTGCTCTTTCAAGTTCTCAAAAATAATCAAGTGCGAGTTGAAAGGAGGAATAAGAACATCTCTTATATTTTCGATCGGTGGAAAATATTGACGAACGGAGTATGTTCGTGGAAAATTTTTCTTTATAATTTCCGCCGTGTACGATTTTCCAACACCTGTGCCACCAACAAGAGCTATAATTTTCATCGAAGGTACATCCAGTAGAAGATACTCACTTAGAATCTGTACAGCTCGATCTTGACCATAAATATGTTTCTTTAATTCAACGACACCATTCACGAAATCGCTACTGTGCCTATGATTCTGATCTTCATACAAAAGAATCGAAAGCAAAACTATGAATAGTGAAAGTATTAATAAAAGAAGTACTTTGAAAGATCCCATACTTCTGTTTCTTTCTATTTTGGATGGATTTTTTGGTACAAGTGAACGAATTTTATCTTTCATATCTTGGTAGCTCTGCGACTTGTTGTTGCATTTGTCATTTATATTTGCACAGTTTGTGGTGTCGTTTTCTTTGAGGTTTTCTTGTGTGAGAACTGGTTTTGTGGAATCGTCGTCTGATTTCAGAGGCAAGAAATTTTCTGTATTTTTTGTGTTTGCTACTGCAACTGAAGCGGCAAAAGTTGATTGATTTGCAGAGTCTGATTCTTCTTCTACTTCCATATATTCAACTTGATTGTTCTGCGATACAGGTACAGATTTAGATAGAACTAAGTTTTTAATACAAGAAAAGCTTGGAATTTTAAAGTTGGATTTGTGATAAGGGAAGATATTTCTCCATATTTTCACTTGCTCATTATTGCCAGCTTGTACTATTTCAGAGTATGTTAGTTGGCTGAAAATAGAAGAATATCTAGTTAACATGTTTGCACTTTTTATTTTCTAGATAATATAACTTTTTTTATTTACTAACATGAATTTTCGGAAATCTAAAGTTTTGAAAAAATAAATTTTTTATGGATATTTCTAAAAAATTAATAATCTACCTAGTGCCAGTATTTTTATCAAATATCTGCTCACAACTGTACTGTCTAACTGAATTTGGTGAATCACTACGCTTGTAACACTGCTCAACAAAGATTCTTCGGGCAGACTGTAATTCGGAAAAGCTGAATGCTCTAGTGATTTTTGTCTGCTCAGATTCGGGAGAGTCAGGAATTTTCAAAGCTGCAAAATTCTTCTCCATGATATTAAGATCTAAAAACTTTTGTCAAAGATATATCGACGTGTTAGTAACATAACCTCAATTTGACACATGTTTAAATGTGCATTCTAGGAATTTTAGTCGGAAAGTTTCATACATGGATTCCGTTTATTTCTTTATCACATGAATAACTAACGTAATCTTAGCAAGTAATTAAAAGAATTTTAGACATTAAACATAGAACAAAAAAAAAATATATATATACACATATATGAGTAAAAGTGGATATATTTTGTTTACCTAATTAAAGTATAAGCAACATCTTTGTTTAACCGAACTGTACTGACTAATTATAAGAATTCTGACTAGTTCAAACATTAATTTTTGAATATTATATCATTTAAATGTCATTTTGGACTTTATAGACGTCATTGACATTTGGAACTCCAAATTATCATTCAATAATAAAAAACACAAAAATATTTAATTTTTGACTTACATTAAATCCTTTCAATTTCAAATAAAGTGTTAGAAAAAAATAAGGCAACCAACAAGTTCAAAGTGATCAAAGATTTGTTCCTGTTAACTACACTTTCTACTCCTTTGTATGTTCCTTCCTTTTCTCCAACTCGAACAAAATTTGTCTTCTTGCAGTTCATATGATTTAAAGCAACATGTCGTTCGACTTCGACTGTAAAAGAAACAAAACATAACATCACTTATTTTCTCTCAACTGTCACGATTTTCGCTTGACATGTGATACGTGTTATATATTTGTGTCTCTGTGTGACACATGTGCACGGTTCGATTTGTCGTTCCTCTATTTCACAACACTGACTATCAATGGGTCAGTAGTCAGTGACGTCATGTTGGTCCGATTCGGTTCGGTTCCGATGCTTCCGGCGCGTCCCTCAGTTCCTGCTCGCATATCGACGAGCGAAGGTGAGATGTTTGTAATATTGTTACGCGTCGCCGCCTCTTTGTGATGTGACACATCGCCGATAATATCAAGCGACAAGTGTAAAGGGAGTCGAACGAGATGCGGTCGAACGCTGTTACGCGTGTCTGTTTGGCACTCCTGTTGATGCTGGTCGTGGTAACCGCGAGGATTCACAAGCTGGACATACGGGTTGGTTGAGTTGAACGCGAACTCCTTCAGACGATGTTTATTACATTATTGCATTCTTGAATATGATTCGAAAAAAAAAGCGCGATCACGCGTGCAAATTCGCTCGGGACATCTCGAAACTGCCGTTGTCCGATGATCGGAGTTTTAACGCGGTATCAATTATCCTGCTAAATGTAGCAGTAGGATGTTCCAAAATAAAAAGCAAGAGACACTTAATTTGTAGCATATTTTACAATATATGTGTAGTGCAATATATATGTATGTTTACATAGTACGTACAGTGGAAAAATAATATCGCTTTATAAGCTGTATCGCGCCAAGCTCAATAATCTTGATTGAGTGAATCATGTGTCACGTTACTTATTTATGTACGTCATGTATATTAAAATCAAAATTATAGCAATTGTTTGTATTTAAATACATTATTTTAGTAGATTGTAGAGTCTACTGTGCAAAAATTGTAGCGTGCGTTGTAACATTGTGCAGTAAAGTTAATTAATTTGCACGGCCATGGCGGAATAACATGTTAGAAAATTTTCCGGAGAAATCCTGCGGAACGAAAGACGCGAAGGACGATATATCGCAGACCCGTATAAATCTGTTCTTTGCAGAACAACGGTACCGTGTAATGCGTACCCTTTTTTTCCTTTCCCATTCTCGAGTGCACAATACGTGTATTCCGTTTCGCTAACAAAGATGTTATTTGCATTACAGAAAGACAGAAGACATTACATCACTCTGAGCACATTCGGTTTCTACAAAGGCGGTATTTTAACTGTGAATCTTACAAACTTCAAATTCGAATCAGCGGATTCCGACAAACAGTTAACATCGGAAAGTGCAAACAAAGTAGTGGTGAGGATTGCAAAAACAAAAATTTAAGTACGATTAAAATTAATTTGACAAGATAGCTCAATACTTTTTCCGTGTGTGCATGCGCTTTAATCAAACTTTTATTGACAATTTCTTAATAAATATTTTTATTAATTATATATATATGTATAATTATATGTATATTTTTAATTTCACGAGATAAGTACACAAAACTATCTCAATGACAATTTGAATGTCTTAACTTTGTGATATCTGTCATGTGGAGTAGCAACTGTGACACCTGTTCCTATCTTCTGTATAATTTATTACACTCGTAGGAAACCACCCGCGTTTATAAATAAGCACACGAGTTAATATTGCCCATGCAGTATTAGTGTATCATGGGCTTGTTTTAAACACATGAATGACTTGTTCACACTTGCAACTAAGAGAGTGCATAAACTGACACTCACTAATATTTTTTTATTACTATTCATTTTTATATTTTATCACATTGTTAATAACAATATAATTATATAACGTATCGTACAGCGCCACATATACTACAATATAATAATATTATTTATGTCATCAAAAATTTTAAAACTAATTATATTGTAATTCTTAACATTACAATTTATTTAAATATCTTCTATTTGAAAGAATATCATACTAATAAGTGTAAAAACAAGTTATAAAATTATGAAAAAAACACTAACTACCTTTACACAAAGTAGTAATTACACAAGTAGCTGTTAAACAATAATATTTTTTATTTTGACTGCAGTTTGGATTCAGTTTAGGCCGAACGCTCATCGATGCTATTAATCCGTACGTGCACAACCATCTGGATGGATGCTTATTACAAAACATTTCAAATTTCAAGGCAGAACCGAAGGATGACACCTCTATCATATACTTTACTATGGACTTGAAAAATTTATCGTAAGTAGAGCAATATATTTTTACAGCAATGGAATAAATCAGGATTTTATCCATTTAATTAAATCAATGTTGCAGAATGCAAGTGAACTGTAGCCGCAATGTACACGCGGCGCATATTTATAAAGATTCCAATGCAGTGCTGATGTATCGAACAAAGAGGAGTTCACTGTCGGCGAGATTTAGCGATACCGCGCTTTTTCCACGAAGAAAACGAAACACATCTCACGGTGAGTCGCATTTGATTCATTTAATCACATGCGGATTGATTTTTGTATTACACAGAAACGTACATAACGACATTCCGTCAACACGAATTTAAATATCGCAAACAAACATAGAAATATATACAAAAGTAGATGAATATAAAACGAGCTAATTGAAGGATGTTGAAATAATATAATTTACATAAATGTAATAACTAAACAAACGTTTCGACTCTTACTTGAGTCATCTTCAGTGTACAAAAAATATAAAAAATATAAAAAAATATAAAAAACATACGGATTACATCATATAGGTCTCTTAATAAATTAATGGCGACGCAATTCTATTATAAATGTAGTCTCACAGAGTAGTTTGTCCTCGGGTGCATTTTGTAAAATGATCCGACGATTACTGACATGGAATTCCGCGCTTGTAATAGAAACAGCGTTTAAAACGTATAATGTTGCACAGAAACTACATATTGCATCTCACGATCGAATTTGCAACATTTGGCATAAGTGCTCAAAAACATTGTAATTAAGCGTGAAGATAGGTAGATTAAGATAGAACGAGAAGCATCTCATTTATTTTGCACATTGTGCAATCCGATGTAGTTGCGAAAAATTGCGATCTAAATGTTGCTGTTTGCTGTAAATAGAGCAATGAGATGCCTTTCAAGACAAGCGCGAGAAACAATCTCTGGTGAATGTTAGCGATTAGTATAGTATATATTGAAAAAATAAACCATCGCATCATTTGCCAGATATTTTCGACAATTTTCCACCTAATATTAGACATGTTACTTGACTGAAACGAAGAAAAACAGGTGTAAAATCTGGAGACTTGGCTTATAATCCTGAAACTCGTCATTCGCTGTCAGTGAAGCAATTATTATTATCCTGATATTTTCACTTGGAAACTTGATAGATGTTTGCTCTATGTAAACTTCTATTATATGTTTTCCATTATTTCATAAAGATAATTAATAGAGTGCTATTATTAACTCTACTTATACTTATGATCAAGAATAAAAAGACGGAACGTTTAAAAACGATAAAATTACTCCTATATATAGATAAACATTTATATAATAGATCTAAAACTTTGAAGAATTTACACTTGAATATGTTTCGCGCATTGTTCGTACAACTCCTAATGACCGATAGCCAACGGCATACGGTCTCGGAATAATATTAATGATCAAATACTGCCACACATGAAAGACGCTATAATTAACGCAACTCGTCCCCGATCTTATAAATAACATGAAACTCAGGTATTTTTGAAGGTTCGGTTAGGTAACTGTCTTTAGTGCTTAGTACATTTGTCGCTGGCTAATGTCTGATCTTGGTTATTGCGACGCTACGTTGTCGCGAAACAAGTTAATAATCTTATTTGATAATGAAACGAGATTGTTTAATTTTCTCATGGTCGTAAAAACATATCAAATGTAAAAACATATTTTTTTTGTTTTATTTATATTTTTGTTTTTCATTTTAAGAAATAAATTTGATTGCAACAGTTTGCAAAATTAAAAGAACAAAATATTAACACATAATTTACGAAACTTGTTTTGTAGTCGAGAAATCTATCGTCGGCACCAACAATTTGAAACTCGAGCCAGATAGCAACGCATGTTCGCGTCTGAGATTGCCGATGACAATGGAAACGACGTCAAAAGGCGAAAGGTCGTACAACACGAGTTTCGTCATGTACGTGGCCAGTGAGGAAGAAGAAGGCTTGTACAATCTTTATTTTCACAATTGTCAGAATTATGATAATTATAAGGAACCGCTGCTAGTAGATTTTACGGTGAGATTATTCGAAAGATGATCGGAAAGACTAAAAGATTGAATGATTTTGTCTGTTACACTAAAAAAAAAAAAAAACATTTTTCTTATAGGTGGAAGTAGCAGAGATTAATAATGACAATTTTCTTAGCGCTGGCGAGATGCCGCTGCCTGCTTTATATTTCACAATGGCGCTTCTTTTCTTCCTGTCTGGTTGCTTTTGGGTGTTTATCCTCAATAAAAGCAAGTAAGAGAAACACAACAATATGTAAGATGTAATGGAGCATTAACAAAGAAAGAAAAAATATAAACGTTTCTTTCGCACAGGCATACTGTATTCAAAATCCATTATCTGATGGCGGTTCTAGTGTATCTGAAGTCTTTCTCATTACTGTTCCATGGTATAAATTACCATTTCATCCAGACTAAGGGTGAACACGTAGAAGCGTGGGCAATTTTATACTACATCACTCATCTCCTGAAAGGTGCCGTTCTCTTTATTACTATTGTACTCATTGGCACGGGATGGAATTTCATAAAACATATTCTCACGGACAAAGAAAAGAAACTCTTCATGCTCGTCATACCGTTGCAGGTAAACAACGTTCGACTTTTTTAAGGTAGTATAGTTCGTGTATACGTATATACATATATAAAAAAAAACATAAATAATGCGTTTTTTCATAGGTGTTGGCAAATGTAGCCGAGATAATAATCGAGGAAAGCGACGTGGGTAATTTACGTCGCGAAACTTCGCGAGATATGTTCATACTCGTCGATTTAGTTTGCTGTGGCGCAATTCTATTTCCGGTAGTTTGGAGCATCAGGCATTTAGAAGAAGCTGCCCGCACGAGTGATAAAGCGGCTATGAACTTACGGAAACTAATGCTGTTCAAACATTTCTATATTATGATAGTTTTCTATATATACTTTACTCGAATTATAATGTACATACTCAAGGTATGCGCTATTTTGAGATTTGCAATAATTCGAAACGATTTCAAAACGTGTCACGTTAAAAACTAGATTTTACTCGTTAACTTTTCATTCGCAGATCACTGTGCGTTTCGACTACCAATGGTTAGATGAAACGTTCAGAGAAATGGCGACATACGCTTTTTTCGTCCTGACGGGTTATAAATTTCGACCAGCGTCAGCAAATCCTTACTTTACAGTACCTAATGATGAAATAGAGGGAGTCGACGAAGACATTGTGTACGTATCAATTATTTTTAAACTTAGATAATAAATCCTGGTAATAAAATTTATGATGTGTCAAATGCAAGAAGACAATTTTTTAATTTCTTTTTTATTCTGAAAATTCTTATTTGTTTTTTTTTTAGCGTTTCCGGTGGTAACGGAATGAGCAGAGACTTCAGTAAAGTAAGCAAAGTGCCAAGGGCGGTAAAGTTCGCAACCTCGAAAATTCCATCTACTGAAGAAGAGCGGCACACTCTCTTCCAGAACACGGAATCTTCTCGCGAATATGACTAAGAGCAGTAGAAAATGAATATAGATCGTGCGCAAGTGCGCCTGCATTTTACGAATTTTTGGAAGAGATGAATAAAAAACTACGAGAAAGCGATCATCAAAATGGGAGTAGTGAGAAAACACAAAAAAAAAAAAAATAAAAAAAAATAAAAACAAAAAAACTGTGACTGAAATTCAGCAAATTTTCTATTCTCAGACTTGTTTTTTACTTCTCAGAGAAAGAAAAGAAAAAAATGCTTTGTATTTGCAAACACATATATCAATCTATTGCAATCAATAATAATAGTTAGAGAAGGTTTACACTTATTCATAATCAAAATGTTTCAAAAAGTAATTGTTTATAAGTTGTTACACATATCTCTCTTTAAATGTCGATTGTGTAATTTCTCGTGACTTTCTTCCATTTTCGTTGTCTACCACTCTCAATCCGACGATAATATTTCTTCCTTCCTATTTCTTTCGATAGATACTTCGATAGTTATATACGTAATCGCTCATTTAGCACTTAAAGTTCTACAGTGTCGCGACATTCAACGCGAGTGAGAACGCAAACAAGACACGTTGTGTCTTTCGTAGTGTCCATTTTTTGTAGGCATTTAGAGAAACATTTCCATTTTATTTTTTTCTCCATGACACACACTTAATTTCTTTCGTACGAGAATCTCATTCTGCGAATAGCACCGGTACTTTTTTGTATCGATCTTATTTCTAGATAAGATAACCGAATAAAACGGTGCAATAAACTTGTTTGAAACCCTCTTGCAATATTACGCGTTAACTTTAGCATTAATGTGCTAAAGTTAACATTATCGTAATTATTATTCAGTGCTGGATCTATCGATAAATTTAAACTAAATTTGAGCTGTTAGAATGATAGTCGAAAGATTCTAAAAGTTTCTCGACATGTGTAGATATGTGTTAAACATGTATGCTCATTAAACTGTGATGTGTGTTTCCAATGTTTTCTTTTTTGATTGTACAATTTATATTAATATTATTTTGCTAGATATTTTCTTAGATAATTGTGTTGATCATAAGTGAAGAACTCTTTTGTTTAGAAATATTAGCTTGAAAAAACTGTAGATCCGCAACTGACTACCGTACTTACTTGTACACGCGTTATCATCACTATCGTTGCATTTAAGGGGCCATACTTACCTGTAAATGCAAGATAGACATTTAAAACATATTTTGTCCTGAGACGTAAATACGATTTCGATACTTATATCTCTGTTATTACCAATAACTGTGTCATATATATTGAATGGGACACAAAGTTGAAAAAATAAAGCGGGTATTTTTATGAACAGGTTTTATGTGTATATTTTTATTTCTATCTTTTCCGTGTTTATAATATGCGACAAAGCGTCATTTTTTTGCGATTTTTGACGTTCGACAACGTGAGTGAACTAAGTTCTAAACTTAAAGTAAATAAAAAGTTAAGAAAAAAATCTATCGATTCGGCAAAACTAAATCTGAATTTTATTTCGTAAAATCGTGTGACGATCGAGAAATTTCTTTCCAATTCAATGCTAACGGAAGCTTCATAAAACTTATTGAATGGCTGCTAATATCTGCAGCATTGTTACTTTTCATCCCCTTGCTCGATTCGATGTATATCTGTCTGAAGCAGTCTACCCCCAGATACGTGAGAAACATCCCGATGACTGCTACCACCGCGGCATCTGACGAGCGACAGTAATCCTTTCACGTTTCCCGCCTGCAAGAAGAATGAACGTGACGTTCGACGAGATGAGAGTTGCTTCCTCGTTTCCGATGAAGAGGATCGAGATTAATACACTAGGTGTCTCGAAAAAAGAATCGCTCCTTTGAGGTCATTCCAAAGAGTAAAAATTATTGAAATCGAGTCGGTTTCTTGCAATCAGTTTCATATTTCGCGCAGTGTGAAACTGCAAACGGGAAAAGAATCGGAAGAGCAATAATGCAGATTTAAAGTGATGCCGCTTTCATCGCATTGTATATACGCACGCTTCTACGGCCCTTATAAACGCCGCCTGTAGTTTTGCATCAAAACGCAAACGGGCGAACTATTTAGTTTTTTGCCATAAAGCGCCGTATCAAGGCGAAAGTTAAGAAAATCCCGCGAGACTGGGTATCTCGTGCAATTTTCATACGTACGAAGCGGCGACGAATAACTGGGAAAAGAGAAAGATACTACTTTTATACAGCCGACGTAACAATATGCAGGATCGATAAATATTTTACGCTCTAACTTCGCGACCTATCTTTACAGGTTGTATTTTTCGCGTCAGTCCATTTATGAGAAATATTACTTTCATGGCATAAAATATTTATGTTGCACTTTCTAGACATAGAAAAATATACAAAGAAAGTAGTTAAAATATAATTCAATAATAAATAATAGAAGTTTTAGTTGAATTGTAAGAGATAATGTTGAGATTTTGATCTCTCTCTTTTTTTCTCTTTCTCATCCCGAAAAAATTCACTCTAACATATCTAGAGGATTATCTTTCTATAGATCTTTATTTATAAATTTATAAAAAAATTTATTAATTTATGAAAAAAAAAGGAGAATTCTCGTGAATTTTTCTAATTTTTATTGTGACAAATTTTTCCACGTTTAAAATATTTGATTATTCTGACGCAGTTTAACGATGACGAGAGCAATATCCTGCGCGACAGATTGTGACATTTTATTGCGATAGATATTTATGTTACGCATCGCATCGAAGTGGCGGGAGTAGATGTTTACAGTTTACGACGTTCTTCTCGAGCGAGCGATTATTCGACTGTATATTCGTTCGATTGTTTTGGCGCGAGTTCTTAATATCTTTCCGAATACGATGAGAGTTTTGCTTCCGCTTTCCGCAACTTCGGAGTCAATGACATCGTCACGACGATCGCGCGTGAATCGACGCGTGATACACGTAACATGTTGAATTATTGCTGACATATCATTTTCCTGACGTAATCGCAGATCAGTCAGAGTATATCGTGATCGAAGACTCGGCGTGTTCTACTTTCTTCGTACATCATAAGGTAAAGAAAAGAGATGTCAAGCGAAAATAAAGACATTATTGGTGCTAAGATAAATTGCTTCATATTAGCGTCAACGTAGGTCTCTTTTTACGTACAAAAGATGTGGCGTTGGCTCGCTTTTAAATCTCTGCAAATAATTACATTTATTTTTTTACATTTATTTTTTCACACTTCTATACACATATTGTCGCTATACATTTTCCGATTATGTTTACAATTATGTAACTAGGTTCACAAATCAATTCTTTATTTAACTTTTAATTAAGCTCTAAGATATATATTATAATAGTAAACAATTGAATTAAACAATAAAAATATTTCCAACTTTCTGCATCTGCGTTATAGAGTCATAATTTACAAAGAGGCGAAGGAATGGCTGAAATTAGTTAATACTTGTTTGACTTAGAAAAATAAAAATGATCATTTCAGATTTTGAAAGTGACTCTATTTAGGAAAACAAATCCCATTTCTGTCTGAAATATTCAAAACTTTTTGCATCACTTTTTCCTGCGGTGGTACGAAAATTTGCGTTTGTCAATGCTAACGCAAAACGTTCTAATTATCATTTTTCCACGCTATTTTGCGAGTTTATCTACAATGAGATTCGCGCTGCGGTGGTTCCAAGTATATGAATATCAGATAAGAGTTCGCGCACGAAGGCAAGCGAACTCGAGCGAGCGAGGGCGAGAGAGCGGATAACGCAAACGCATCATGTATTAGATTAGGAGTTAGTATTTATAGAACTCAGGGATTGTGATTGGCGTCATTTTGTTACTTCGTACTTCGCAGCGTCATCTCATTAATTCAGCTTCGCTGAAATGAAGCTTAAACTATCCCCCCGCGCATTTTCGTATAAGTAAGTAAAGGTATATCTGATCTTTTAATTCCGCGCGAGTTTACGCAACTTTACGAGATGCTATGAAATCCTTTTATATTCAGTGATCTCTCTATGCGACGTTTCCTCCATAAGAGTTATAATATCAGGATTTCCTAGTCTTTCTCTGTCTTTTTTGTCTCTTTATGCCGTTTTTCTTCCGTTCTCCAGAACGCATGCGTCGCGTGATGAGAGCGGAGTCGCGAACACTCGTGCACTCACGAAAATTCTTCAGTTAGCGTCGCGACGCGCTCGAAGGAGCTTTCGTTCGGTCGACGACATCGCACGTAGGTATAACAACTTTCCGCAGCCGCGGGAAAAACAGAAAAGAAGAGGAAAAACGTCTGCAGGAAAAAATTCATTTTTCCGCTTTTTCGGAAATAGTGCGCGCGATATTCGATCGCGAGAGATGCAATGGTACAGCCGGCGCGCATTGCGAGGTAATTAGAGCACTGTTATTGTCTGGAGCATTCCGATCACGCAAATTGATCGAGACGCTTCGTATATGGCTTGCACATGTTTTTGACCGTGCGCGAGAAGTGATTTGCATGCCGCGCAGCGTGCGATGCAGCAATAAATTTGCTGCAGGGGATGCATGTTAAGTATTCTGATTGACGAGCGAAGATAATGATCAATCGATTGCATTAATCAGCGCAAGCTGCAAGGAGACGATAATAAAAATTTAGAGTTTGATTATACTGTTCATTCTATTATTGACGTATGTCTCTTTCGTTCCTTGAAATAGTTAATCATTGTGTGCTAAAAAAATATTGTTAATTAATATTGATCAAATTGTTTGTTCCTTTTGCTTTGTAGATACGTATAAAATAATGATTTATTTTTTACAATATTTTCCATCACTTTAGCAACTTTATTGTCAATAATAATTATTATCTTATTTTGTTCATTTTT
The DNA here is from genome assembly GCA_014839585.1 of Pseudomyrmex concolor. Taxonomy (NCBI): domain Eukaryota; kingdom Metazoa; phylum Arthropoda; class Insecta; order Hymenoptera; family Formicidae; genus Pseudomyrmex; species Pseudomyrmex concolor. Next base: position 19,735 of record QVOB01006156.1, read on the forward strand.
GTATTTTAAATGAGTCAGAAAAATAAAACTGTGTTTCAAGCAAATTTTAATAAATCAAACAAATTCTGCAAAAAAAAAATATTCATATATTTAACGTGGAATTTAATTAGCTCTTACGCAGTATAAATGCTCGTAGTTGGAAATTAATATTTTTCTCTCTCTCTCTCTCTCTCTCTCTCAACCGATATATAAAATATTTAAAAGATTATCTTCACATCACGCACACGCAACCGCAGCGGGCAAATACCGCGTGGCGCAAATTAAAACGGAACATGGCTTTCAACGGCAAAATATTCATGTCGTTCTATCTCGCGCTAATTTCCCGCGTGTTTGTCATTCTGAGAAGATTTATGCATATAAATATGAATATCGCGGTTGAAAGGGATGCGCGTGCATCGATGATGCCGCGCAAAATTAGATTCGGCTAAAAGCGCGCTCAACCTTCGGCGAAAATTACTTTACGCACGTGTTGCAAGTGCGTTGAGACGTGAGAAATTATAAATGCAACGAGAGCTTCAACGCTATCCTTCTCCCTCTTGCGCTCATGCCAAGTGCATACGCACCGCATGTACACGCGCAGAGAACAAAATTGTGAACTTTCTATTAACGGACATCTCTCTCGCTAACGCGTTCGCCTAGAACTTGTTTGATCTAATGTTGTGACATGCATCTGAAAACAAATTTTGGATATCCTTTCAAAATTTTATGATGATTTTATGATGCATGATATTTTTCTCGCATGCATAAGTTGGTAACGTGTAAATTTTCACTTATAAAGTTTCTTAATTTAAGTTTATGATATTAAAAAAAATTTCGCAATTACGTTTATTTTAAACGTTTAATTTTCTATGTATTACGTATTTCGTGTCGACTCGGATTTCCAGAATGGCCCGCACATCGCTGCAAATCAATGTTCTTTACAAGCGATCGGATAGCGATGAAAGAATCCGGGTGATGAATGAAGATTGCTGTCTGGAATAAAGAAAGCGAGAGGATGGTGGGTCGCGATATTGCGCGTTTCGAAGGATTTTCTCGAGTGCGTTCGTGAGCGGAGATCCTTGTCAGCGCGTGTTCAAGTGCCTCTATTTCACTAAGTTTAAAGGCCAGCTTGTCTTTATTATTTACTGCAACGATGGTTCTCGAGCGGATAATATTTCGAAGCCCGTATTATCGAGCTGATAACAAGATGAGAACATCTCGGAAAAGTTTCTCGTTCGTTTATCGGACACTCTCAAAACGATGATATAACGGCGAAACCGCGTGGCATACACCATATTGGCGTTGTATGTTTGGTGCTAAATGCGGCTCGCATGCAATTCTCAGGCCGCCATAGTAGGTCGAGAACATGGTCGTCATATTAAACAAAATAAATCTCGGTAAGGAACGGCTGTGTTTAACGCCAAATGTGCGGAGCACGAATATCGTATATATATTTTCCATTACCTTTAGAGTAAACGAATATATTGCATTTATATACCATATATAACATACATATACATGAAAAATGCTCAAGAATAAAGCGGTATAAACTATAATCATGTTGCTCCGCGCTGTGAATGTATCTTGCAGTTATTATTACAATGTTCCGCATCTTTCCGATCTATCTTCCCGTAGCAAATTCGTGCATGTGCGCACATACATAAAATAGCCGAGACACAATAGCGCGAATGAGCGATAAGCTAATAATAAAGTCGGGGAACCAACGCTCGTTAACGTTCCCATTTTTATCGCGTAAACGTATCCTGCCGAGAGTGTAATTATTACTATCGCGGCGTCACGCTGTAACTTTTGCATCGGACAATCTTATGATCAGCTCAACTCCGTTCTTCTCGTTTGGCGTATATATCCTTTTCTCGTCCCTCCTCGTTGAATTCGCGTTTACGGCTATTCGAAATCCGGCCACGAACCATGGCAGGCTGAAAACATAGTTTTTTTCTCTCACGCACCTCTCGCGTCGAACTTAAATTAAAAATGTTGGCGAGCGCGACGTGACGCGAATGTGAAAGCGTGTCCCACTGTCGGTCCCTGCGTGTGCGCGCGCCCACATACACATACACCGTGCTATCTCGAGGAATCTTCGATAGACGGCATAATATTTGTAGGCAAGAAGAGGTGTGCAAGAGAGAAAGGACATATAATAGAAATTCATAATGCCAATGTCAAAGGAAAGTACAACATCGCGTACTGGAAAATAGAGGAAGCAATAAGGGGTTGATTAGACACGTCTGGTAGGATGTTGTAACACACCTCCATTCGACGTGACATTATTAATGCACTGGCAATATCGACAAAGATGTTGAATGCAACAGAGTTGTTAATATGGCAACTAAATATCGTTTACTGGGAACAAGTGTTACATTTTTTCTAACGTTTATTTGCTTATAGTTTTATTCATAGTTTTTATACTTAAATTATCAAAATTTCGTTATTAACTCAGATATACACTCTCACTTATAGTTTGTAACAACTGTTAATAGTTCGCACAACTAGTGCGAAATAGTTTTCTTTCGCGAAATCGAGATTCTTTATACGCTTTTATTCGGCGTGAAAAATATATTTCGTCGTGAAAGCTTTCAATCATGGTTTACATGCCATTGAGAATGATTGTCCTAAGTTTTATAAGATCTAGAAGAATAAGAAATTTCTAACGCAGCGTGACGGCCTTGTATAGCTAATTAAAAAATTAACGAAAACTTCTCTAATTGTGAAATATTGGTCTTCGCAGACTGACTCGATAATACTAAGTACTCGATATTTTTTTTATAATAACTAGATTTTAGAGGATGTGCAAGAACATATGTATGTGAGGTGTGGACAAATCGTGAATAAACAAATGACGTAAAAATGTTATAAAAATTTGGGAGTGCCAACTTTATATAACTGATTTCACGCAATACTTTTCGTTTACTTACAATACGATAGCATAGATGTATCCGAGTGTGCTGCCGAAGATATGTTTTGATGATACACGAAAAAAACACTTTGAAAGGTCCGAAAAATTCGTTTCTTATATTTGGTACAAATGTCTGGTGAATAGCGGATGTCTTCTATTAGAAAATATCCGGCATTGTGCAGAGGAAATTCACGAGGGTGAGAAATCGGACGAGGGTTTGAACGTCGGACGGATTTGAATGGTGCTGCTCCCAATTGATACCGTCGATTTGAGAAGGGACAAGAACGAGCATTCGTAAAATACGGAAACGTAGATTTTTTCTTAGAATATAAAATCTACGCCAGGATTTTTTTGTCGCGTGTAAATGTAGCTCGCGTTTAGTTAATCGCAGAAATCATTATCGTTCGATTAATTTCGAGTGGTTTTGCGACAAACGGGAAACCAGATTTGGATTTTCAAGTAGGTGTGCTGAGTGGTTGATCTCGAAGCGAGTGATTTGAATATCTTATTGTGGTGATTGAATGGTTCGCAGCGCCATTTCGAGCAACTTCTTTTCGTTCCTCTTCTTCTACATAGCCACAAGCCGTTTCCGTCTATCGTTATTCCTCAAACGGTTCTAGATTCGTAGACTCGAGTTAAACCTCAACTTTTTATAATTATGTATAACTACAAAAAAAAAACACATGTATATAATAAGATTTATCAGACTACAGTACTGTATGCATGTTATATTTTTTGAAATATTATAATTATAAGAATTAACTTTCGCAAGACAGCATCGCTGCAATCAGGATGCTAGATGGGGCAATAAATTCTCTTTCTATCGATGAGCTTGCCATCCACCAACAATTTTCAACTGACACCACTATCGGCAAGAGAGAGAGAGAGAGAGAGA
>QVOB01006157.1:0-23092 GCA_014839585.1 Pseudomyrmex concolor
ATGTCTTAGAAAACAAAAAGAGAGAAAAAAAAAGATGTGCAAGCAAATAAGCGCAAGGGGCCATTTTGATTTCCTTCGAAATATTAGACGTACGTTCATTTCCGGTGGTTCTAATAATGTGAACAAATTAACTATTTATTACAATTATAACTATTTTCATCAAAATACAAAAACCAATGTAAAAAATGATACAACAACGTAAACAGTTACGTCATCTCAAATATATATATCGAACTTTTATATATATATATATATATATAAGTTCGATTAATCGATCAATCGACTAATAAATTTTCGACAATGGCGTTACGAAAATAGTTTTTCCTCGAATCGAATTCGAAAACCCGAGCGGCGCGCTTTCGATCGGTGTGCGCCTGTCATCTGTCGATCAATGCCTGCCAGCGACCTCGGTTACGGCCTCGTTTAATGGATTGCACAAGAAGCTTATTATGAAGATTCAATTAAGCCCGCAATAACGTCAAGCCGTTATTGGTATCTTCCGAAAGACGAGAGATTAGATTATAATCCGAAATCTATATACCTAAGCGAAACCAAACTCTCGAAATCGTCATAATCTCTTGTTTTCAATCACGATCAAAGTAATTAATTTGCATTGTCATTACATAATAACGTAGCGCAATTGCAATTGTATGAATATTTCACTAAAAAGTATTCCAAAAGTACTCTTTTATCTTTTTAACTTGTTTCACTTCACAAAACCAAAATCTCTTTCGCTGCGCAATAAATTATTAATGTTGTCTTCCTTACAACACAACCGCTACATCTGTCAGATTCATCCGCGTCTTTTCTTTCTCGACTCTTGTTCGCGCTCACGAGACACGACAACGACGCTCCGGGTCCGGGTTCTTTCGTCGTGACGAGTCGTTTCTCGCTGCAACGCGTGTCGTTCCTCAAGTTATTCTCTCGGGCGCGTGTCGAGCCCAAACTGCGTCGCACCACTCGCTGTTCTCGCGGATGCCTCCAGTCAGCGACTAAACGCGCAGCAGGCGCGTTCGTTCGCCACCGTCAAACGACAACGACAACCGAGCAGCAACACTGCTTCGAGACTCTATTTTCGCGCCTTAAGCCGCTGTCACGCACGCGACCCCAAGCCAACACGACGCGGCGTCTGAAAGCAACTTGGTTAACCGCGACTTTCTCGCTCCCGACGATGATTCACCTGAATCTTCGAGTGGCTCGAGTCAATTTCATAAACTTAAATTCACACGTTCGTTTCGTGACCCCTCGTCCGATACAGGTTAAATCTGTTTATATATCGCGCCGAGTAAACAAGACACGTTTTCGAAACGATCGAGGAATGTGTTGTTCTCACAAGTATAGATAGTCAGGATAATACGGAGCTTATTTCAAAGATTTCTTTCTGTACAAATTTCTCTCCGTACGTGTATGTAAAATATTTATTCAAGCAATTCGTACGATTCGAAATTAATTCTATTATAATCGACGTCTACTTTTGTAATTTATATGTACGTGCGATTCATAATAAATAGGTGTAAACGAGATTCGAACTCAATATTGTGTAAATTTTTCATTCTTAATCATATTTACTTAAAAATTTTATTTAAAGCTTGAGAGAGAGAGAGAGTAGATTGAAATTGAAATATTTTAATTACTCCATTTCCAATTTTGTTTGCAGACTCTCAAAAGAAGTTTGTGGATCAAAGGAGACGCGCAAAGTATTTGGGGACATGTACATACACACGTCAGGTCACATATAAATACGTTCAAAACCGTTTTCGAAACAAACTTTTTAGACAAAGAGTTCACGACCGATGTATTTAGAGTGCGCACCGGTTTCTCTTTCCCTCCTTTCGCGAGCGGGTCATCTCCATACGTGCCAGAGAGACGAGTTAATTATATGCGCCAACCTAGATATCGTATCTTTCCTCTTGCTAACTCCGGCGCGGAACGAACTTTATCAAAATATAAGCTTCGCGTTTGTCGAAGCTCTGTTAGCTTCAACTTGTTGTTGTCTCAATTTGGTATTTCCGACTGACTTTCCCGTGTTAACTTAATTATCGCTTCACGTAAATAAGAGTTCTGTGATTACAAACACGCTCTATGTGTCATGAAAAGTCGATATTCTCCTGAAAAATATCCCGCTCAATTTAAACGCAGAGAATAACACGTAAGTCATATGGGAAATACACATATATATATACATATATATGTTACACAAATGTTGTTTCTCTCTGCTGAACTCGACATGTACGGGAATATGACGTTCGCTCAGAAGTTTGGACAGCAGCCTCCAGAGAGGTCTCTAAAGCCTATAGAGAATTTAATTAAACAACGAATATGCTAAATATAACTTGCATTTACATTAAATTTAGAAATTAATGTTAGACGCGTTACATCTCATTGTCAGTTGATTAACCCGGACCGGTTAAAACGGTGAGATTTATGTAAAAATAACGCGGATTCAGATTTCTCCGATTTGCCGAGGCAATAGTATTCTTGTGCGGATAAAAACAATGACAGTATTAATGGCAACTTGTCAAGTCACCCAGTCACGTCAGTCGAGCGAATTGAATTAGCGCATTAACGTCAATTGTTCGCGGATCGAGAGTGACACCGCCGAGGTTTGCGAACGGGACGGAAGTTGAAATCGGTGGTGTGTGTGTGTCGCAGCGAGTTTGATTTTTAGTGCGACGAATATCCAGGAGAGAAAAAGTCATTTCGCTATGTTGCAAACAAAACAAGATTTTATTCACTTTTATCGCGATATTAGCTCTCCAAAATCCTAAGTGAGGTTCAAAAATTACGTAGTAATTGTGATTTTGAGGTAATTAAAAAGAACAAAGTTCCGTGTTTTTTAAATTATCGGTATTTCGCGCGCGACATATTATTATTATTATTTTTTTTGAACAGTTGCCTACAGACAAATATCGCTGATACATTATCGCACACACCTGCGCGATCAGTCGCTTTATCGCATGCGTGACGACGAGCCGTTTACGTCGAATGAAACACATACGCCGCGAGGAAACCGGAGGAAGCCTCCGTGGCAGATCACACGAAACTGCAGCAGCACGGACGCGACTGTCCATGTACTCACGAGCAGGTAATTCGATGATTGTCACCAATGTCGCTTTCCGTAACGTATTGCGTAACAAAAGCGTCTCTAATGCGCAGTCCGCGGCGAACGAGAGAAGCGTGTGTGTTATTCACGCCCGGCCGCTTCCGGTTCTAGTCGTTCATGTGGACGACGGAGCAGAGACGACACACACACGATCGAGTCGCCCGTTCGCCGCCCGGTAGACGACGTATCGGGAATGAAGAAGCTAGCCGGCTGGCAATCGCGCGATAAGGCACCGACGATTTATGAGCGTCGCGCGATTCCGCCGCGACCATTTACGAAATTGAATGTCCGACCGACGCGAACGCCGTAAGATTATCTATCGACCTGATATCTCGTAAAGGATCCGATGACTTTTATGCCGCTTTTTCTTGTCCTTTCTCCGCCGTTATACGCGCCCGTCCCCCTCCCCGCTTCTTCCGGTCGTACACTTCCGTTCGGACGAGTTTATGACAAAATTTTTATTATACCTTTCTCTGTAATCTTTCCCGAGAAACGACCGCTCTCCGCGAGGAAGTAGCTTTCGAACTAATACTTCTCTCCGTAGACAATGGACCGCGCGCGAAAAAATATCACGTCGTTTTGAATCATATATGCCGCTGTTATCAAAACTTTTTGGCGTTCAGTTTGCTGCCGTAAATTTTAATCGCTATTTCGCGTGACGTTTGATAATGTCGCAGATACCGACAAAAGCGTATTTGTATTCGTAAAAAATAACGTGGAAAAAAATAGCGTGATGGAAAATAATTCGGTAAAAATAATCACCGATTTAAACGCGATACAGGCGTTTATCCACGTCATCGGAGGTTCTACCTTTACGTTCGTATTTGTTCAAGTCATTGAAAATTGATAGAAAAAATACCACCGGTCCGCACAAGGTCGCACGAAAGTATCAAACCGCAGTTGTGTGGATAGTATTTATTTGCAGTTATAGTGACTCACGAAAGAGCTGATGCGATTCGCGCGGTCTCTTTCTCTCTCTCTCTCTCTCTCTGAGTGATTCACATTGTTATCCACTGACAATAGTTTCGTCAAACGATTCGCGAGGTTTTTACGTAAACTCCTGTTGCAGAAAACCCTTTCGTAAAATTTGTATTTTTTTTTTTAATTACGTGCAACATCATAGTTCAACGTTTTGCTTTCGAGTTGTCCGCGATGAACGGATCGGAAAACTGCGCGAGTTGGCGAACTTGTTTCATCCGACGCGTGCCGACGAAATAAAACGACGAGCGCGATTACGGTACCGCGCGATTGTTAACGCCACGCGCTTTCATGTTTATTAATGACGGCGACGTATAACTTTCCCCTTCCTATCGTTATAACGTGTACATATGTGCGATGGCCTCGGTTGCGAGCGAGCACCGAGGTTATTCGTATGCATCGCGAGGTCAAGATCATTGTCGTTCGTTTGCGTATAACCTGAATTCCGTTACGGCTTGTTTAATACGGACTATCATCTTCAGCGTGATAACACAGTCGCGCGGAAATGCGACACATTCCTGCTCGTAATTTTCCGCGTAAAATGTGCGCAAAAAAAAAAAAAAAACAAATTCTATTCTTTTTATGTATACTTTAAATTCGCGCAAAATAAATACGCGAGAATGCTGAGCGTTTTAATGTCTCTTTTTGTGTCTAACAAAATAAGGATTGTATTTTTTTGCTATTACACATTTGTACCGCGTGGCGTGGACGGAAATACCTCGCAAGAAACAAGGTAAATGGAACAGTGAATGGTACGACGGTAATGGAGAATAGTTATTGTTTTATGTTGTCGATCGAAATTTACTTCGCCATTGTACGTCGCGTTACCGGGTTGTTACGCAGCCTGCGCGCACTGCCATTGTACGTGGAATAAAGTTAACGTAGTGAATTTATGCGGCAGAAGCTGCTTTATGCGGTTTCGAAAAATGATTTATACGCTGCAACATCCGTCGCAACAACGAAATCTATATATATATATATATATGTATATAGTATATATGTGTATGTGTGTGTGTATACAAACGTGTGTATACAAACGTGGTATTTTATAATATTTCGATATAAAAAAATACACAAGCAGTTACAAACAAAATGGCGGGAAGGAGATCTTCGTGTTAGTTAACTTTAATCAAGATACAGCTCGTTTTACATTTATTTTTATATAATATTTATTCCTTTGTAATGTTATACGATTACAAAAATATATACATTATGCGTTGCGTAAAGTGATTCTTGTCTCGTACTGTAGCAATAACAGTAGGTTAACGAATGCATTACATGCACACGTATATACTTGGACGTATGTGTATGTGGGTTATACGTTTAGAATTCGTTCGCGAGCACATTGATGAGAGAGATAAGCATCGAACAAAATTGCCCTAACGAGGACATGTCTAGTTATTTCGAGACGAGGACAAAGAGCGTCAACCTAATCTATTGGCGAATATATAGAGACACACTCATCTGTGAATTGCGCCAAAAATATCATACACCAGATCTGTTCTTCTTTTACAATTAATATCTCGTTGAATAAAGCATGTGCGTGAAATCATTCGGATGGAAAATTAATGTAAGAAAGTTTCACAAACATATTAACATTATATACGTATTTATTATCTAAATGTATACGCTAATTTTTAGATTTTAGAATAAAATATCAAAATATATTCTCGAATAGAGACGCGCGACTCAAATATGCTATGTCGAACTTTGCTATTTAATACGAGTATATTTTATTTGATACGATGAACTTGAGGTGATTAACGACTTTAAGTAATCACGATTAATCAGGAGTCTGATCTAACGTCGATGAAGCGACACAAATGACTTCTATCGGCTTTCTCGAGTATTTATAATTTCTAATCTTTGTGTGAAAAAAAACAAATACTCGCGAGAGCGTCAAAAAGCGAAAATCTCTTGGCGCTGGATATCTTTCTGGATTTGTTCCAAAGTTGCGGATACGCTTACTCGGAATTGCAACGAGTCACGAGACGGATGCCATATATCCCATTATATTGCCAGCTCATCGGCCTTGAGGCGCCACACAATAAAATTTCACAAAGAAACCAAAACGAACAAATAGCGATTTCCTCATTTTTAATTGAAGGCCGCGCGCTGTTTAATTAGAATATTCATGTACTAAGGAATAAAATGTGCGTAACACGTGTTTATTCTACGTATCAGCAAACAAGATTTTTTATCGACTAAAAATAAATATATATATATTGAATGGGTGCAAAAGTTGTAATAACAGAACATAAATGATGTAGAGTTCCATCGATTGCAATTCAGACTCAAAGTTATTATCTCGGAAATAAACTTGTATTTCGTGGTGCGACATGTTTATCTTGCCCAATCTCGAATGTCTTTCCCAGCTGATTAGCTCGTCTCGTAATCTCGACACGTGTACACATATTATGTTCGGATGCCGTTCTAGGAAATGCTCATGTGATACTTCTTATAACGCGAATATTGATGTTACATCAAAGTGACGGCCGATCGAGGCTATTTCTGACATGGGACCGCAATTGGATCATACATCTATTTCAAATAATTAAATTCATCGCAAAAGCAAAAATACTTAAGTGCACTTTGAGGTATCCTGTGTGCGGAGCATTTGAAATGCAAAAAATGCAAAATAATAATTTGTCGTAGTGACATACTTTCTATAATAAAATATGTAAAAAGATTTTTGCTCGAATTGCTTTATTCAATATTGTAATATACACACACATACATGAATCTATTTTGAAATAAATCAAATATGATTCCACTTTAAAATTTTCTAAAAACAGTAACGATAATTGAGATTAGGAACTTGTCACGTGTAATTTACGACTTCTCGACACGTTCAAAACGAAAGATGTAAATATCACATAATTATATGTTGTAATAAAAATGTGTGGTACACACACTTACGAGTTAAACACACAATATTTAAAATTACACATAGGAACTTTTGTACAGTTTTTTTGTGTCGATTTTTTGTGTCGATTTTTCGGTTCGAACAGTTTACATAAAGGAAATTGCGAATGTTCGTTTTTATTCATTGTGAAATAAATTTCAGTTGGTAAGTTTTCAGACACACAGTATGCACACAATATATTTAAAATTTTTGACAAACTTTTCTAGTTTTCTTTACATCGCGCGTTCTCTCACGACTTGGGGCGTGATTTTCAGAGGTGGCGGCAGAAAAACCACGGATACTGTATTAACGACCGTTATTCGCTTGAAAATCGGCGCGTGAAAATTGCGCGAATAATGCACAACCGTCGGCACGAGCACAGGTGTGGCTCGCTTGGACGGCAAAAAGCACGTCATGTTGGTGCACGTACACGGACAGCAAGATCTTATGAAAAAGCGCGTAGAAATGTCAGGCAATTCGTCGCGCGAAAACTTCTATCAAGAATCGCGAGGAAGAAGAATGAGATAACGATCGGATTTTGTGTCTCAAAAGCGACGTGCTTTGTTAGATCAAATTAGAATTGAAACGAGAGAGACAGAGAGAGGCAGAGAAGAGAGAGATATATGTATGCATAAGCTTCGAGAAGCTTATGCAAAAGCGACGTGAACAGCAGTGGCCTGAATAGCGGACCGTTTGAACCGTTCACCAGCTGATCACCTATTAGCAAGAGGCAGTGCAAGCAAAGGCAGAGTACTCGCTAGATTAGAAAGTGCAGAGATCTCATCTAACAAAGCGGTTTGGCTAAACCTATAAGCATCCGAAACGCTTTTGATCCTGTCTCTCTTTGCTATCCAGCGTTGTGCTTTCATCGAATTTCCTAAATCTAAAATTTTAATCCTATATTACATCCTACGCCATCGATGCACGTGTGTTATTGCCAGATACTTGATGTAAAAACAAACTCGAACTTTTGTTTTATCCAGCGTACGACAACGGAAGCGGTCGCAAAGAAAAAAATACACCCTCTCGATTTCTCAGTGTCTTTGTCTTCGGATATCCACAAAAGTGTACCATTCGAGCTTGTTCTCGGATACGCGATGGAGCTCACTTTCTCTCGACCGGATTGTCGCGCTTAGATCGCCGCTACTGCACTTTTTGTTCGCGGTCGCTTCGTGGTTGGTCGATCCCGTGCACGCCCGATCGGTTCCTTTATCGTCACGTCGAAGCGGCCGGCCGCGGTGCAACGACCGGCTAAGTGATTCGACTAACGTTTTCTAAGTGGCAGCTCAAAGAGTGAGATGCATCGCCTTTCTTCTGCCGACTCTCCCTTTCTTCCTCTCCTTCCCACCTCTTCTCCCTGTGTGCGATCAAGTTTCTTCTTTTCTTTCTCTCTGTCTCTCTCTTTCTCTCTCTCTCGACGTCCTTGCTCCTCCGGAATTTTCACGAGTCCCGTCTTGACACCGAGAATGTCCTCGTCACGCCGTATCCCACTTCTGTGTTTCATTTGCGTCACACCGCCGTCGATTCAAATGTAAATCACCACGGTGCCGTCGTTAAAGAAGATCGTTATGCGAATCTGTTGTTTGACTCTGGAGGACATGTCGCCAACAGCAGTCACTGGATAATCGCTCAATCACCGCCGGAAAGATTAAGAGATTAAATTTTAAATTCTAAAATCCACTCACTCTCTCTTTCGCTCGCGATCTCTACTCTTCTGGATTTTCTCCGCTTGTTTACTTACGTTTACTGAGCGCTCGATAACACTTGCGGCGGTATTTTCGCATGTGAAATCGCGCGTGTTATTCGCAAATATATAAGATTAGTAGATTTTTCGTTCGCGAAGATGTTCTGCCGAACAGGTTTAAACTGAACCGGAACGACACGTCACGTGGATCAAGGATGCGACGGTTTCGATTCTCTCGTCAATGCTCATTCGAGCATCACACCGCCTTTCTCTCTATGGATACGCAACAGCACTCGGAGATGATAATGATGATTAATCGCCCTCGTTTGCGGCGCCGATCGAACATTTGCGAGAATCCGACGGACGGTTTGAGAGAGACAGTCTCGACATTTTATTCCGACGCCATCGTCAGTTGCACGTTCATCGCGCCGCTCCATTCAACGGTGTTCACAGTCTCTTGCGTCTTGTCTTTTTCAGAATTTTATCAGAAAATGTTGAGCGCGAAATTTTTTCTACTCTCAATCGAGACAAATAATCACAGTCTTGTCTTCCGCGTTGACATCGCGAAATCTTGCTCGCGCTGCCGTCGAGCTGGGCAGTTGGCGGTTTCTTGAGCTGATTTAGAACACAGCATTGTTCTATTTTAAATTCTGAAGTCGGAGCACCATGCCGTCGGGACAAGAAGATTTACAATCTTTTGCACAGCTTGATTTATTCGGACGATATCGTTGACGACGCGGAGTACAACTCTTGCTCGCTGCGATATTCGAGTTGTGTTTTTGTATCCAATTTCCTTAAAACTATCTAGTATCGCGTGCTATTTTACATTCCGACGTCCGAGTTTCGAGATAAACTTTTGTACGATGCAGCAAACTCGGAATTTCGCGCGGTGCTCGAATGAATCTTGTGTGCTGCGTTTTCACCGACGACGATGCGCGAGGAACGCGATATTATATCTTTATGATGCAGCGGGACTCCCGACTCCAGATAGAACGCGCGCGCTTTTGACGCACGCACAAACGAACCGAGGTGCGCGCTCCGTACATACACTTTCCCTTTACAACACCAGCGGGAGCTTTTTGTCTTGTATTCGCGAGCGTCGCGACGCCCCAACTGGCAAGCCAGCCACCTCTGCGCTTGGGTTTATATTTAAAACGGCGGAGAGTAGCTGACGACCACGTCGACGCATCGTCTTTCCCAATGCGTCGTCGACCGGACGTCGAGAGCACGGCGGATAGAAGAATGGAAGGACGAAAGAAAAAACACACACACACAGCGAAAAGAGAAAAATCAGTCTGATGAAAAAAAAATCTCCCATTCTCGCGAAATGCAAACATCTCTCGAGACAGGTGATATATTGTCGCACCTTGATATATTGAGACAATGTTTAAAAGAGAAATATTATTCGAGAAGAGGGAGTGTGTGGGTGTTTCCAGAATTTTCGCGGGTGTATAAATACGTGGAGCGTATGCAATAAAATGGAGAACTAGATGATTGCGTAATGAAATTCTCGACGTTTTGCAAGTTTTTCGCACATTTGCGCGCGCGCTATTATTTTCTTTTTGTTTACACATATCAATCAACAAAGTTTCGGCGGATATAAACAAATCCCGATTCTGTATTTTAGTCGTCAATTGCAACCGGAATTTTTGGCTCTGTTAATTTCGCCTCTGTGTTGGCAGCGATGTGTTGGCACAAAAAATCGCGAGCGTAAGTACACACGCGCGTATGAAACGCGCGAAAAATCCGTGCTAATAAAAGAACCCACATAAACATCGATACCACAGAATCACAGACCTCCCACGCGGGCACGCATTCGCCCGACACTTTAAAGAGAACCAGCCGGGAGGGTTCGCATGTGTGTGGTGAACGAACGGTTAACGATCCGCAACCCGCGGAAAACGAGACCGGCGCACAATGAATGCACAGTTGACGAAACGCATGTGGGAATATCAATCGCAACTGATAATTCAATTACCGGAGAATCAGTTATCGGTAACTAATTTAATTTGAGAAGCAATTTTGCGCAACGAAGTGTAATTTCAGTTATCCGCGCAACAATGTTGGAAAAAAAATTAAAGAACTCGCACCAAAGAGTCGACTTCGAACAGAATAAAGTAAATTATTAATTTTCCAAGTGAACAATCTTATCAGTCAGTTTCCGAGATTTATTTTGTATATATATATTTTACAAATAATATATAGTTGAATATAATTTTTCTCTGCGCTCAGAGCTTTGATGTTTCATCGCACAACACGGACGTCCAACAATAATTAATTTCGCAAACACAGACTGTGCACACAGCGCTCAATCAGAGTGCTTGCACATGAATTAGTCCTCACGACCGGCAAGTAGCGTTTGGCCTCAATCGATGTAAATATTGCAGAAAAGACCAATTTTCGCATCCGTCTCGTCACGCTCGCGATGCGTTCTTCGCTGAGAAAAGGAAATCCCGAAAGGGCACGAATACTTCCCAAAGGTCTTGAATGCTCGGCGTTCCGGTATGCCATTCGAATCCTCGCGAGAGAGAGGCAGATCCTTTTTCTTTTTCTTTTTCGCTCACGTCTGCCCACGCGCTCGAACTACCTACCAGCGAAAGAGATAAAAGGACGAAGAGACGAAGGAGCGGAGAAAAAGAAGGAGAAATAAAGAAAGAAAGAGGGATCTCTAGGCCGAACAAAAAGAAAAAGAAAGAAAACCGAACACGAGGTCGGAAGAGAAGGAGAGAAAGCGTGATGTATGGATTGGTCTGTGTGCAAGTTGCTCGTGTGAGGGAGAACATCGCACCGATATCGGGACGTAGGGTTTCGGGTACGCCCAAAGGGTCATCACCCTTTCCTGGCGAATTCTCCCTCCTCTTTCTCTCTCTCTCTCTCTCTCTCTGTCCTCTCTTTTGCCGGACGATCTCCCACTCTATCTTCCTCATGCTTTAACAGTGCATCCCTGTGACGTGCACTTTTGCTCCCTGGCGCGTCTCCAGGGACGAAGAAATATACGACTCGTCCCGCAAGAAAATGGCGTAATTATATACGAAGGCGGGAAAAAGGAGACGGGGTGTAAATCACAACGGGGCGTGCAGCGATCTCGGTGGGAGTTTCGCATCCGCCGAAAACGCGATTCGCCGAAAAAGAATTCCGGAAGCGTCTTCTTCCCCCGCAGGAATCGGGAAATAATGAAAACTTGAAAAAGGATGTTGTCATATTCGTTTTCTTCTTCAAGATATATTTACAGTGGAAATACTGAGTTTTTTTTTAAAGATAATTGTACGTCCATCATCCTTTAAAGAGAGAGAAAAATAAAAATTCCTAATTTGCCGAGAATACGCCGCGTTCGGATCTCTTCGCCAAAGTGACTTTTTGTTTTATTTCGTTTTTCATAATCGCGAGAGAACAAGTTGGCGTAGCGTCACGGACAACCATCTGCGGTGCGAGGTTCAATATCCTCCTCATTACGTGGTGGCGTCACTTCAGAAGGGAGCCGGCTCGCGTGACTTGTTTCTTGATAACGTGACTGACAGCCGATTCAAGTCTCGCGGTTTATGCCATGACGATACGGGTGCAACGAGCTCGACACGGCGTCGTCGTCGTTGTCGTCTTTCGTAAGAAACACATTTGAATTCATTCGCGCTAATGTAACAGCTTTCTACGTAAGCTACGAGGAACTACTATTATTAATTGCACGAATTATTCTTTCTCATCGATCACAATCAATCAAAATATATGCTCCGAACTTCGATTATTTTGGCGAGAGCGCAAATGAAAGAAAAATACACCGATTCATCTTCTCCGGGAACTTGTTACGAAAACACTTCGAATCGCAAGGAAATACTCGTGAATCATTATAAAATCGAGAAGTTTCTTCCTTCTCCGTTCCCTAGAGTTTTTGGTTTTTCCACAATTAACACACGCGACGAATTAATTGGATGTATATTTTTTTGATTTCCTTCCTTTGTGAAAGAAGAGAAAAGAAGCACTCCATTGATCGTGTAATGAAAGTTCCAACTTTTCCCGTTCTCATATATACCGCTGGGAGGCTAAAGATCGTCATAATTAACGAGATGACACACACATACACACATGCGCGCAAAAAAATCCCGCAGAAATTTCCTTCTTATTTCCAACGCGAAAGCTCTGAGTTCGCAGATTCGACGTCGGAGACAGCGGAAAAAATTATACGTCACGAGTGCCGGGAAATTCTCTCGTATCTCATAATTAGCGAGCGGCATTCTCAATTATTCTAATGAGGGTAATGACGTCATAAGACCGCTCTGAGAGAGCGGAATCGACTGCGAATATTACCGCGCGGCGTCTGCACGCGAACTTTTTTTTTTGCCTGCCTGTCTGTCCTCCTTTTCCGGTTTTTCTTCCATCTCTCCAGCGTTTTGCGAAGCTTTATATCCGGGAGGACCTTTTCACGCGGATTTTCCGTCAGCGCGTGAAGAACGCGACGCGTGACCAAAAAACCTAACCAGGTTTTTTGACGGCACAATTGTTTCGGAGGTCAAAAGACTTTTGACACACGCACATACGGAAAGACGCATGTGTGAATGTTTTCACCTATACGTGTCAGGATGTTCGAGCATCCGCGCGACATCAAAAGTCGCCGCACGGCCGGATGCACGCGATAATAACGGTCGTTATTCCTGATATGCAAAGTGGAAATTAATGTAGAATGCAGGTTACGAGATCAACGATCATAATTTATGATTTTCGCACGCTCGTTACGGTTGATAACGCGATAAGTGCGGCGCTATATAGTAATTTCTCTTTTTATCTCATATATTCAATTTTTCCATTTTAATATATCTAAATTGTATAAAATTTTTTGCCATAAATAATAATTATCTTTATATAACTGAAGAACCGTAGAAGATCGCAAGCTATATTTTTCGTTCTACATACATCGTTTTTGTTTTCACGTAAATTAATTAACACCTAACACACACTCTCTCTCTCTCTCTCGACTTCTTTAAAAAAACATTGCGCGCGACTTGTAATCCAACGTTGAAGAATTTCGCGTAAATATACGCGCACCTTCCGCGTCGTCTCTGTATTGTTGACTCGTCAAGAGGGGAATTAGAAACGAGACCGAAGAGAAAACTGAACGAGCCCTCGTGCAGTTCTTCACGCAATGCTCGACCAAACGTGGAAGGCGCAACGACGAGATTGTGCGAGGGCGAGAAAGGTTAACGGCAAATCTTTTCCGTGCGAGAGTGTACGGAATATTGATTCGCGTCGGTATTAGAAGTCTTCTAGTACCCCCATAGGTTTATACGTCCGAGAAAGGGAGAACGTACAAGTTATCAAAGGGAAAATATAGTTTAGAAAAAATAACACTCGTTATATTGTTAGCGAGAGAACATCTCACGCGAGAACAATTAACGCACAGATTTTTAGTTTACAACTACTTTTCGTCAAAGTTTAACACTTGCTTAAAATTTTCAACGCTTTATTAAAAGTTAAACAAGTTAGCAACACACACTTACATAGGTTTAATTTTAAACACTGACGTTTGACATTCGAAGTGTGAAATAGATCTCTGCGAGAATATACGTGGTCTCAAACTAAGTTTAAAAAAAACTAAAAATACGATAACTAGATTCAAAATATACATATATGTATAAAATATACCGAATCTGAAAAAAGAAACAACTCAAGCAACTTTACTATAGAAACAGATATATCTATCATGTATTATATTGACACAAACCACCCCTATTGTATTGCACGCCTTCCGCACAGTGACGACGACGAAGTAACCACCCTTTTGTTGCCAACCGGGCATCGATCCAACGAGCGACCAAGTTTCTCCTCGATGTACCAAAAAGCACGTCTTCCTCTTTCTCCCTTCCGATGTGCTCGTTTTCTTTCACCGGTGGCTTCCTTTTCGAAAAGATGAGCGCGAGAAACGTGGAAACAGCACTCGGAGAACATAGAAACGATCGCGAAGATCGCGGCTATTGTTGCCAGACACAAACGTGCTCGAGTGCTCTATTTTCGTAATGATCGAAACACGCTCGTTAAACGTACTTGGTTCAGAGATGAGAGATGGGAAGAAAGTTCGACCTTTCGAAATCCAATAGTTGCGATTTGAAGATTCGTCCGAAGATCTTATTTTAGGACGAAACTGTCGCGAAACGAAAAAAGTACTCGCAAACAGTAAATATTAATTAGCGTAAGGCCTCTCTTCGCGCCAGAAGAAAGATCTATTCGAAATCTACTCGAATAAGAACACGCGTACGTGCATGCGCTTCCGCGAGCTGCGTAAGATACCGAGAAGAAAAGTGCTTTTGAATTTTCCATAAAGTCACCGTAAAACATATGGGCAAATATAGATGAGAGTAATGGAACATGCAAAGCAAATGTACACACACGAGGGCGGTTACAACGTTACGGAATAGCAGAAATGCATTTGGCAAACCGGATGCACTTTTCACGAAGTGCTTTTCATACTTCTCTCATACGACAATCCTCCTTCTTAGGATATTTCAAAACGCGAAAAATACGCGAGTAAAATATTTATTCTGAAACATTACACACAAAAGAGAGATATTTGCGCAGGTAGTAATTTCACGCAAAATTTGACGCAAAATTTGACGAATGTAATTCGCGATAAGTTTCCTCGAGAGAAACGTTCTCTTCTCTTTTTTATATTTTTTTTTTTTTTTTTTTACGGAGTATCACCTTGTGCCAGATCTCGAAATCGGCGAGATTTCCCCGTTTCGGTCTAATTTATTGTCAAGTGCAGCGTGTGAGTCACACGAGAGATCGGACGTTTCACGCACACAGTAAAGTGTCACGCGCGCGCGTCGTTGTCGTTGGTGAAGCGCGTGAGCGTCACCGGACAACGCCGTAAACAAAACGTGCCTCTTAGCGAGAGAAGAGTGCAACGACCCGCGCCATTGTGTGACGTAGCTTTCGGATCAGCTGACGGCGCGAGAAACGACGCGTCGTTCGCGGCGTAACACCGATTGCCTGGCACCGATGCTTCGTTCGGGACGGTTGTCACGACAAGGACGTCTTTGTTTCCGCGCCGCGAAGATGTGTACATATTAAACATATCTTAAATATTGGAATTTATCTCTTTAGTCCAGTTTTTCACTCTTAAAACGTGTCGTATCAACCGACGAAGTATTTGCGCAGTGCGCTCGTGCAAAATTTTACAATATTCGGAAACATATTTCTCTTTCGCTCGTATAACAAGCGGGATCACGCTTCTGTTATGTATAACGTCGCGAAAAAAAATATGCAACATTTTTCGCGGATAACAGATTTCTCAATAATAAAATATACGTTATATATATATATATATTGCTGTTCCAATTTTCGCAAGCGGACGTAACAAGCTTTCCGATAATCGCGTCGTAATTTCGTGTCGTAACACGTATCTGACCACGTCGCGTGTAAACGACACGGGAAACGTTAAGTTAGGTTACGTCTTAACCATAAAAACAGACTGTTGCGAGAGACGGAGCGTACACGCTTTCACTCTCGCACTGACTCATCGCGATACGCGCTAATTAGATAAATTAGATGTTATCCCCTTTCCCTTCGATTTCTCACCTCGCGCGCGAGACCTCGGCCTTTGTCTCTCTTATCGACGGGTTGAATCTCCCGGTTTTCTCTTTCGCGATAATCGACTCGCGCACAAAGACACATTGGTTACATTGGACATGATTTCTTACCTTTGTGACTACGCAACGAGCTCCGTCCGAAGAGGAGAACGGTGTCCTTTTCTCTCACAAGGTTGTAGGATTCAAGTTTCTCCGTCTTCTACGGCGACACTCTTTCTCTCTCGTATTCGCTATATGGAAACGTCCCTGGTATTGATGGTCCTGACGTCCAAACATGGGAATCCTGCCGATACCTGGATCCGATGACACAATCTTCTGCCGTAGAAGACTGAGGACTCATCGATGAAGGGGGGAGAGATATGGACGCGAACGGTCGTCTCGTCAGCTGAGCCGGACGTTCGAACGTTTTCGATCTTTCGTATTTTGTATTTCTCTTTGTTCGACAGCGAACTGTCGACAAGGCGAACGAAAGAGAGACAGAGAAAAAGAGAGACATGCGTATACACATACATGTATACACACATAGACTCACACACATACACTCGCACACATACACTCGCACGTATCTATAGAGACAAACCACCGATCGAGCGAGCGATCGAAAAACGGAGCAGGCGATGGAAATCACTGTGCGCGAAAATCGGAGCGAATTTTTGGATAATACGCCAGACGACGACGACGATGCACGTGCGGACGAACACAGCACGGATAAAAATAAACTGTCTGGCGAGACTCGCACCGAACGACGAAGCTATGGCCGATGGCCCGGGTGCACACACAATAGACCTCCCCAACGACATTCGACACTTCGCAGCCGTTATCGGCCGTACGCGGATCGAATACTCACATGACGAGACGCGAGACGATCGACGATATCATATTAACGGGTTGCGGCTCGATGAGACGCGCGCGAACGGCTTAGAAACGAACGATTAAATGCGGACGACCGACGGGTAGCACCGATGCTCACAGGTCAGCCATGTTGAACTGGCTGGCTGCTACTGCGCCTGTGACGTCACGGCGTGTTTTGGTCACGTGACATGTCTCAGGTTCGTACGGTTCGTGACTAGGAGCGCTTCAATCAACACGATGCTATTTAATTTTCTTTATAAAGTTCTTGTTTTTGACACGAGTGTAGATAAGGAGATTCGAGACTGATACGCAAAATACAAATGCGCCACACAAATGACTTCAAAGAAGAATTTACACGATAACGCATCTTGGAATCTATTTTATTACCGTTCAGAGAAGTTAAAAATTGTTCTAGTATATGAAATTATAACATTGACTGCGAAATTAGTTCCTTTTGCGAAGACCGTATTGTTGCCACATAGTGTAAGCATATAATCGCATTGTCTTTCAATTCAACAATAACCATTACTCACACATATATCGCGCCGCATTATGATGTATTTGAACATTTATTTAAGCGATAAGAGATGCGCGTTTTTCTCTCTGAAGTCCTCTCACATATTTTATCAACGGCTCCAAAACTCGCAACCCGTGAAACGTTTGCCGGTGGCTCGCCGCTACCGTGTAAACACACAAATCCTCTAGAGAGCAAAGAGAAAAAAAGTAAGAAAAATAGGGTTAAGAAAAGAAGAAAAAGAAGGTCAAAAATATCTTATTGAAGAAACGGCTTCGTGTAGGGAGAGCCGAGTGATAAACAAAAAAACTTTTTGATAAAGAAGAAAATAACATTCGACCATAGAGAAAATCTACAAAATAATAACGTGAAGAAAGAACTTTCGCGTATACTAAAATATACAACGAGAAGTTCCTCGCACGCTCTCGTAAATCTCTCACAAATTTATTATGAAAAATACTACTATTATCAAGAAAAAACGACTTGTACGCATTACGTCAATGCGTGAGTGCAATGCGAAATGCGTGGAGCAAGTGTATACATACATACGTGCGTATATGCATCGTATGCGCGGCAAGAGAGAAGGCAGACGGCGGGATTCCCCCAGACGCCCTAAACCCCCTTCGCTCTCGGCGACGTCCCACTCGCGCCACCCGCGCGCGCGACCCCACGCGCCTCGCGGTCGGTGCTACGGCCCTAAAGCACCCTACCCGCGTTGTAACTCTCTCGCGCGAATGTATAGCAGCGAAGCGAGGCGAGCGACGCAGCGCTGCGTCGACGGAGAGCGAGAGGACGAGGCGAACCAGGAGAAGGACGCGGGAGAGAAAGAGAGATAGAGAAAGAGAAAGAGCGAGCGCGCCCTCACGGAGGGGAGGTGACGGACCGCGCCGTGGCAGGAGTAGGTAAGCCAGGCGGCGGCGACGGCAACGGCGGGTGGGAGAGGGCGCGCGTGCGAGGGGAGGGAGGGCGCACGGCCGCGGGAAGGAGCCGTGCCTCCCGCCGTCCGCCCGCAGTATGCGCTACGCGATATCACTGGTCGGTCATGTGTGTGTTACTCTCACGTTCACACTGGTACCGTTCGGAGTTCTTCGTTATACCGCGCTGGGCAGTGTTTGCAAACCACCGCCGCCGTGAAACCGTCAACCGCCCCGCGTAGTGCGTGGTTGACCAGTGCTAGACTTGGTGCGCGCCCCGGAAGTTGAAAAGTGCGGTCCGGTTGGTTCCCCTTGGCGCGCGGACGTCAACAGTGTCTTCGGCGGCAAAGAGAGAGAGACGAGAAGTATACAACAGAGTCTGTCTCTCTTTTCTGTCTTTCTTTTTATCTCCTGTGACATCGGTCGTTGCTAGAGTAGGGAAGATAGATATAACAAAAACAAAAAAAAAACAGAACGCGCGCACGCAAGCAAAGAGAGAGAGAGAGAGAGGCGCGGAAACTCTCATCGTCGAAGACGCGCGCACCGGGAGAGCAGAGAAAACATCGTGAAGCAAGGCGCGAACGGCGATCACGCCAGACAGAGATAGAGAGAGAGAGAGAGATAGAGAGAGATAGAGAACGATACGTTTGAGTCGCGCGAGTCTCGTGGCTGTTTTCGTGGAGAGAAGCTCGCGCGCGTCCAAGGAGGAGTAAAGGAGTGGCTGTGGAGATATTCGCAAAGGGAAAGAACGAAAGAGAGAGAGAAAGAGAGGGAGAGAGAAAATACGAGTGACCGGTCGTCGCCTCATGGCCCTGTTGTTCGATGGCCCTTCGTGATCGCGGCAGGAAGAGATCGGTCGCGGAGTGGTGTTTCATACCGCCGAGAAAAAGTGCTTGTTTGTGACGAAGTTCGTCGTCTCGCGTCCCCTTCCTCTCCGTTCGTAGTGTTTGTTTTCTCTTTCGAGACGGCAAAGCACACTCCCCTCGGAAAAATTGACGGAAAAACCTGGTCGACGAAACGGAGCAGAGGCAGAGTGAGTAAGCAGGAGAAAGGAGAAGAAGAAGACGGAAGAGAGGAGCGGAACACAGTGCGGAGGCAGGGAACGGAGCGTAGGAGGAAAAGTGTGACTGGCGGGCCCGGCTGGCGATCCGAAGTCGCGGATTCGGCACGCCGCGGTTTACCGATCCGTAATATGGCGTACAAGTTTCGCGAGGAGATCGTGGGAAAGAGGTTTCTCTCGGTGAGTGGTTTCACCAAGCTGAAGGTGAATAAGATTAGTGAGTGGGGTTGGCGTGCGGGGGTGATACGTGCCGCCAGTCACAGGGATAACGGCTGTCCTGATCTTCAGGTGAGTGGTCTCTCTTCTCTCTTTCGATTTTTTTTTCTTTCCGTAATCGCGCCGCTATGAGAGAACGAGAGACGCGTTTGCGAGGAACGAAGTTGTCGTCGTTGGTGACGCGGGTCGATGCGTGTGTACATATACAAAACAACGTTGTGTGTGTGTATCTCTCGATCTAGCGTCGCGCGCGCGACGCCGCGCCGTTTGTGTTTACATTACCGTGCGACCTTTCGTGTGTATGCCCGAAGAACGTTCGCAACACACAGCGCACGACGGTTACTCCACTTTGAAATACGCGAGAAAACAGACCTGCCTGTCTCGGGGAAAGTCACCTCGACGACCGCGTGTTATTACGAGAGATGTAGAAATTGTTATTCTTCTCTAAAGAGTTCAATTTTCGATACAATGCGAGGATATGAATAATTGCGACTTATTATTGAATCGACTATTTTTTCGCGGGAGAATATATATAGAAAGTATATAATAAAGTATATATTTCTAGCTCTCTTTCTCTCACATTACTCACATAGTTTACTTGCTTAATGTAATGACAATTTTTCAATCAGCGATTTTATGAAAAATACGCTCGTCGTGTGTTGTTGCATTTACAAAATTCAAATATTGATTTATAATTACGTTTATTAAGAGAAGCACTTTTGGTAATAAATAGCAACATTATTAATGTTCGTTTAGAAATAGCAAATTTCTATCGATTCGCTGTGTGCGTCAACGTTTGCCAATATTTAAAACAAAAATAAGTCCAATGTCAATATAAAAAAAAATTATTTTTTTTTGTTTGTATTTAAGTGACGTTCATTGTGAAACGTTAACGTTCTGTAAAACATTCACATAATGTATACACTTTTGTTTTAAATCTCAATCAATCGTACGAATCAATATTTCATCGATTCTCTTACACGATTCTCTTACATTTGAAAAATCCGCGGATAATTACATAAGTATGTCAGACAAATCCTTCATTTCTTTTCAACTCAAGTCATAACTATTTCAGTTTTCGAGGACATTGCCAACGCGCGTATCTACACTGTTTACACGTGCACACACGCTTGATGTGCACGTTTCGTGTTACTTGGCCGCTAATATTTGCCAATTATACCTCGTGGCCAAAGGCCGCGATTATTATGTCGGTCGAGCGTGAAATCTCGGAAAATCTCTCGCTGGCTGAAATTTTTTTTTTCGTAGTTGTGCGTCTCTCGCGACGTCAAAATTCGTAATATTCAATTTCGAGGAGACCGAATTGCGTGTTCAGTAGAAGTAATCGCTTCTCGCTCGTTTCGTTACGTAACCGGTCGAATTTTGGGACGCTCGGACACACGTAAACGCGGAATTAATTTGATACTTATTTCTTACGTAATAAAAGAAGCAGTTGGCCTCGGGTCTCATTCATTGGCCGAAACAATCATCTGAACAATAATACCAATACAATAACATCGGCTTAACGCGCATCAGCATCATTATTATAAATAGTACATCTTTGCCTGCGAGTTTTTCGTAGAAAACTCACAAGCTCTAAGCTAAAAACGTTTTGTTTCAACTTTTACGTGGATTTCATACTTTTACGTGGCAATATTACATTACTTAATGCATCGAGAATGTGCTGAAGGCGCATTAACACAAATCCTTTTCGTATTTTATCAAAGTTATCTCTCTTCCTAAAGAAAGAATAAATTTTATTTCGAATTGTTTATAACACACATCTCGTGTGTAATATAAATTACAACCCGTTAACGGGAGCGATGTGCTGAATAACATTTACCATGTGTGTATATATATATATATATATATTTTGTTGTTACTAATGATTTTCCGGCAGAATGGAAATAAAGCTAATGGCGTTGTTTCCACGTTATTATAATGCGTAAACATTTACATTCATTTTATAGAGATTTGTTTTCTCTTTTAGCGACAAAAATTAAAGGTATCGTTAGAATATTGATAAACAGAAAGTAATACGGAAAGTACGTGTGTTGAATATGATCTCGTTGAAATCAACTAAAATACAGAATAATTTTTCATTACGTGGATAATTATAATATTAATAACAAAATCGTTTTTACTAATAATCTTTACTAATAATATCTTTTTTATGATTAATAATATCTTTCTTGAGTATATATTTGTAATTAATTTTTCTATTAAAATAACATCTGGTACGATAGAATTAATGTACATCATTTTATAGATTTAGATATTTGCGTAAACTGTGTCGCTCGTTCAGCCTACAGCGACTGTCAGTCCCGATGCAGTCCCTATCGATCTGCGACACAATTAATAATACCAGTACTTATTCGTGACGTTCATTAGCGAGTCGCAAACAGTTTCAACTGTCTTTAATGGGTCTCGCGGCGTCTGCAATTTATTCGAGGCGCCAAAGAGAATTCAGGCGTTCACCCCAAGTGAATTTGAGTTGACATCTGTTTAGTATTTGCCGTGGGGTCAGCGACTAAAAACACGATTATATATTCCGGAATCATCGTCGCGTGTCTCGCAGGCCGCCTTTGTTTTCCGGTTTCTCGTCTCGCGAAAAATGTTCTCTCTCTCTTTTTCTCTGTCTCTCTCTCTCTCTCGCTCAGATTTCTCGCAAAAGCGCGTCGACACGTACGTGTGCAGCGCGGCGGTGAAAGTTATTCAAGTTGTCGTTTGTTTTGAATTTCGCGCAATGACAATCTTGACGCGCGCGCAAAAGACAAGGTGTTCAAAAAATAAACAAAATAAGTGTCTCGCGACAAAGAAAAACTCGCTCCGTTTCTCTCTTTCTTTGCGTCAACGATGTTGACGATAAAGAGAAGCAGAGGATACCTTGACGTATCGACAAGTCGTTGAAATATCGAACGCGGAGAGAAAATAGGTGTTTTATCGATAAGGGCATGTGTATATGTGACTCTCTCTCTCTTTCTTTCTCTTTCTCTCTCTCTCGCTCGCGCATTCTCGTCTCACCTTGAAACTTCTCTAACTTTAGACGTGAAATGATGCATAACTTGACAATGTATACTATAAATCGCAGGAGAGACAATAAAATGTGAGGCGTGGTATCACCTAAAGCATTTCTTTTTTAAACGCTGATCGATCATTTTATGTTATGAATAGTAATAAGAAATTAAATATTTTTCAATAAATCTTTTACACAGAGAGAACGGTTTCTTTAGATTTAACAAATTTCCAATGAAATTATTCCAAAGAAATTAATTTCTTTGGATTTAACAAAATT
>QVOB01006158.1:0-20134 GCA_014839585.1 Pseudomyrmex concolor
AAAAAAAAAAAAAAAAAAAAAAAAAAAAAAAAAAAAGAAAAGACGAAACCAACATCTATAACGAATTTTCGCGAGCCATGAGATCTCCCTGTCACAGAGTAGTTAATAATTACTACTAATTGCCGTGAAACTGCGCAGCATCCCGCTTGGCATTGCACAATTATAAACTTTGTTTCAGTTGAATTTCCTCCTTTTGCAAGTACGAGTAAAAACTTGTACTAGGGGAAACTTTGCAATTTGCGCCATTATATGTCTCGGATAAAAATATTTCATATATATTAAATATAACTATATACATTGTATATTAACATGTAAAAATGTTAACATATATACATATATGTTTATATGTAGTAAATACTTTTATAGTGTGCTCTTTTCAAATTGCATCATCTTTTTAGCTTAAATTTAATATTGTTTCATAAACAAAATCATTCATTCGAATAGATTACTTTAAAATTTAATCAAAAATAATGGATAAATTCTAATAAATAAGTTGTTTCGTACAAAAAAAAAAAAAAATAATAATATTTTAAAGTCTTCCACCAACAATAAGTATAAACTTGAGATTTCCGATAATTTCGTGCATAAGAAGGCGATTTGGCAAAAGGGTTACGACAAGTTGGCGAGGTTTCCAACTCTCGATGAATCTCTCGCATGTATCTAGAAGCAGTTATCGGCCGGTGCAATCAAGCAAATCATGAAGTTGTTTGGAGATTCCGGTCGGCAGGGTCGACAGGGTCGCACAAGGATACCCTTAAGTGCCCTAAGGAGACTCCTTTTCGTTCAAACCCCACTGGTCTGACGCCCTTACGTTCACGAGCTGGTGTACGAGCAGCGAATGAGGGTGGTTCGACGGAGTGGTTGTTCGGTTGCGAGCATCGGCATCCCAAGGATTATGTTCAGTACGTCGATGCTCGTGTTCCGTATTTATATATATCAAGAAATTAGACTCTTTCGATCGATACAAGTCTCATAACAGCAAGTTTTTCTATCTGACATATTTTTGAAAAGCTTCTAAATTTTTTAATTAACAATCTCTTCTTCTAAAGTGTGTCTTCTTTTATTCAAATTCTTTAACTGTGACATGTTAATTTTGAACTATAAATTCTACGCATATGTGCAATTTTAAGAATTTTCTTGTACTTACAACATTAAAGACTTATTTCATGCAAGAAGTCGGAAAAAACTTTGATATATCTACTGGAAAAATATTCGTTTTTGGGATTTTGGAATCGAAGTACAAGTTTTGCAGCAGCGAGAGGACGTTTTGCATCTTCAAACATATATATATATATATATATATATATATATAATATATATATATGTATATGTATATAGCTCTTCGTCGGTTGCAAGGTGCCTTACGGCTTCGTTTCCATATCGAATTACATACGAGAAAAAGTTTCAGGTCTGGCTTCGAGAGGGGCCGAGGTACAAGTTTGATATGGATATGGGGAGTCGAATATCTCCGCCTATCTCGTTTCCTCGTCTTTTTCACGGCATACGCCTCGGTAACCGACGCCCCGGCGTTTTCCAATACTTTTTCACGTGAACAGTCTCTGATTTGTCCTAGGCTTTAATCTCAAGATTGTCCCGTGCTCAAAGCGATATACGAGCTGGCTTCTGCCACACAATGTTCACGACGTCAAAGTTTTTTTTCCTTTTGAAAGATGTATAAAAATGTAAATATATATTTAAGTGTATGAGAGAGTTTTGGGAGAGTTTTAATTACGCGTTGCACGTACATAAAATAAAATAAAATGCAATATATACAAACTTGAGTAATTACGAAGAAAGAGGAGGCCCCGATATCATTTTGTTTGCGCGTTGAAATTATTAAGTTTTGTTATTTACTCGTTATTTATTTGTTGTATATTTATTTATTTGTTTTTAGAAACGTGAAGGATTAAGATCAATAATCGACGATTATGTGTCTTTATCTTACAGCTGTAGAAACGAGGTCGCGAAGGTTCAGCTATGGTCAACAGTTTGCGCGCGGAGTGTCCAAGCAACTGGCCGAGAGTTAATTTGTCAATATTGCTAATCATGCGCACCGTAATCAAATAAATCGACCAAGTTCTCGCGACGGTCCGTGCAGAATCAATTTGCTTTCTCCTGGCCTTTCAGTTGCCTGGGTTTACGCAAGGAATTGGCCACTCTGAATTCAGGCGGCGGTCCATTCATCTGGAAACACGATACAAACTGCGGGAATGTGACAAGGAAGAACGATTTATTGTTCTCTCTCGTCGCGCGCAAGTTTAATAAATAAGTTTTACCATCTTTAAGTATTTAACAATGTATTTAATTACACCTTGTATAACTGTTAGTATGTATCGAAATTAAAATTGACAATATATCGAATTTTATTCAAATGTACAAATCCAAAAAGAAAAAAAATACGCATCAAAAGATTAAAACCAAAATTAATTATCACAAATAATAAGAAAAAGAAAGAAAAATAGCTTTTATTTTGATGTAGATTTCAACGAAATATTACGGGACGCGTGCTGAGATGATAAAATTGCCCTTATCATTTTCCGAAAAAAATCTCGGAAATTTTGAATTAGATATATCTGCATAAGAAGCGAAGATGATGGTGAAGCTACCAGAAAAGGAAAGTAACAGAAAGAAGTAAAGAAGCTAGAAGCATTTGTAAGTCCGATTAGCTGAAGACCTGGTGCACTTGCCAAGGAAAAGATATGAAACTTACTTACTTCTAGCGAACTTACACACGACACGAGACACACTTTTAGTTCGCACACGTTTCGATGATCCTTCGAGGCGCGATAGTGACACATGCGAGGCGGAAACATTCGAGGCTAATACTACTGTCGCTTGTATATGTGACGTCGAGATCTACGATTCTCTCTTTTTTCTCTTCACGGTCCTTCTACGTTTTGTCTTTTTCTCTTCGATTCCCCCCTTTCTCTCTGTCTCTCTCCTCTTTCCTTATTTCCCCGTCTCTTTCTCTCCCTCTCACTCGCTCTCTATCTCTCATGAATAGCATTGCGATAAATTCGATTAAAACTTCCGTAGTCCTCGGTGGCTTTCATCCCGCCAACCGACTGAATTCGTCTCTGATTGGTATTATCAGTAATTTAAAGTTGGGCACGGAGTGGGGTAGATAGGTAGGTAGCATTTCGAAGCCGAATGACATCGGTATCGCTCGTGATTCCGGTGTGTGCAAGTAACTAGAACGCGTCGCCGTGATTTGCTAGATGTAACGTCTGGTTTCCATAGATATATATTTCATATAGATATATATTTCAGAGTGGTGTGGTTTTATCGAGGGAGATTAAATTGCAATCTCTCTCTCTCTCGCGTGGCAGAAGAAGCTCGTTTGACATTTAAATAGCGATAATAAAGAAGAAAATTAAGCGGATAAAAAATATTGAGAAGAACAAGTAAAACTGAAGTATAAAGATAATAATAACGTTATATTTCCATCGTATCTCCGCATATCTGATCTTATCTATTAAGATGCAAAATCTTATTTAAATTTTATATAGATGTGATTTATAAAACTGATATAATTATATTGCGTAAAACTAATAAAATTTAATAAGAGAAAAATAATTTAACAAAAGAAAACTCTACATGATTATTTTCAAGCTATACAAGTTAGTTCAAATAATTTAACTTTTTTTCTGAGATCACGTAAATATTATGCAAATTTGAATATGATCTGCATTATTCGAATAACATTCGCGTCTACGTTATTCTATACAGAACTGAATTGTTTGTCGGAGCGAATAGTTGAGGAGAACGCTTTTCTTACGCGTCTGTTAACGTTAAGTAGGTAAGTCAATGTACTCTGCAGGTCAGCGCACTTAATTGTATCTCCGTAACATCCTATTGTAGTTTTTTTCTCGTACGGTTCTTAATTACTGCTTGTTGCTCGTTGTGAGTTGGATGAGGAAGCAGGTTCCGACAACTTGGGTGGTTCATAACTCATTTTCAGGAGCAATGGAAAAAAAAAGCATGGGTTTTTCTAAGTGGAACCGCGATGAAAGAGGGAGCGCGTCTCCTCCACGAAGAGGAGCGCGCTATTCGCTCCTAAGGCACATACTTGGGAAAGTTTCGGGCTCGCGGCAGGATAGCGGACGTAGCAGGGAGGGCGCGAAACAGTTTTGAAGTGCTTGCTAAATGTTGTGGAAAATAATGACTGATGGTAGTTGCGCCCCGAGCGAGATCGGTCTTGCCTTCGGCCACCGTCGCCACGATAACCATCGTTACCGGTAACATTGACAATTCCTTTTACCCGAGAAGCTACCTTTACTAGCAACACTTTCACTCATTGAGTTACGCGTGTAGAAGATCTTTTCGTTCACGTTCTAATTATTTAAAACAAACGTTATGTAAAACTTTCATAAAAAAGTTTACTTAAATCATCTACGCGTAAAAAATTAAGTTTGATTAAAAAGTTTTTCAAAGATTGTGGCAATTTTTTAAGAATAATTTCAATTTATATATAAATTTTTCTCTTTTTAAGAAAAGAAAGTGATTTTATTTGTCTCAGTTTATCATATTTAGAGAAAAAATTGTGGCTTGATATTAGCAACTGAGAATGCCGCACAAGTAAAATCATAGATCAATTTGACTGATCTCTTAAAATTTAATGACGTATTCTTGAACTGGCAATGGCAAAGAGGTTGTAGTTGTTGTTGTTGTGACTTTGAGTACGCGCACCCAGAACCGAGAGTTTGAAACGGAGGCGTATTGTCCAAGAGTTGGAAATAGGTATTGTCGACCCTTCCAATATATCATCGTGCCAGGACACCAACTTTGGCCAATATAATCCCCTAAACATACTTAGACCAGCTGAATGCCACTGACGCCCCGTGGCATCTAAGCCACGAATTGAAAATGAATCATGTCGATCGGACCCTTTCATGCTCAATGTTCCAACGATTACTTCTAATATTTTGTCGGAATAGTTTCGTTTTGCGATAAATATTTCGGTATTCTTCGAACTCGGTGAATGGAAGAGAAAAAAATCAACGAACCAAGTGAGACACCATTGTTGATAATTCCGTAAATCGAAAATCTTTACGGAAACATCGAAGAAATTATGATCGGCGTTGTCGGAGAGACTTTTGTTTATTTATTCGTGCGTTAAACTCCGCATTCGAAGATAGAAATTCCGCGTGTTCTCTTCGTAAGTTTTCGACTTTGGCAGTAGTGTCAGTGGTTTACGAGTTCCAGTTTTCGCGGACATCTTGTACGCTCGATACAGACAGCACGCGCACAAACGCGAATAGAGTCTGCTAGAACGTTTCTGGAGTAGGTAACTACTTGTTGTTTACGGGGAAGTAACTTTCCTGCGAACGAATCGGCGAGAACTTTCCAGGATGTATGCTCTTCAAAGTTAATGCTTCGGTAACGGCACTGCCTGGTGTAGTGTCCTCGAGGGCTTTTCGTCCTTCTTCAACAGCGAGTCTCTCTCAGTTAATAATTCTTCGCTACTTCCGTTTGAAAAGAGGAACATCGGAAACGGAAACAAACGTCGCGCTGTCGACTTTGACTCTTAGTGTTTCACTAAATCGCGCTTTTTACAGCTTACAAATGAAATTGTACTTGTAAAACCTGTACGTAAACTCCGCTCTCGCAAGCGGGCTTTTTAACTGCAGCTCATAAAAAAATATTGCATTGACTTGGGAAACTGTGTGAGTTTGTTCTATTCGTATAAACATATTATTCGATTTACGTTTATTCACGCTTTATGCTTAAAAATATACCTAATATATTAACGACTCAACAAGTCAGAAGGAGAGAAGATAATAGTTCAATTAAAAAAATAAGTTATGACATAAAAAAAAAATGGAGAACCAAATACTGTTGACGAGTAAACAATTGTTTATTTATAATAATAATTTCAAATTTCGAATCCCTCTTCTCTTTAGTTCGATATTATTTAAATAATTTCGTCAACTCTTACTGAGAAGATAATTAAACATATTGCGCTTACGTTTGTGTCAGGAAATCTCTTATTTATAACGTCAAAAAATGACGATTTCTTTCATTCAGATTTTCGGAGTGTCGCGTGCAATTACGATCACACGTGACGACGTTACATCGCAAATAACGTTTTTCACGGATGGTGCAGCGGCACGATAGGAGAGATGGGAGATGTTAAGGTCAGACAGTCGGTACGGTCTGAAAACACCGTGTGGACGGTAGCGAGAATTAGAACGAAAAGCGCGTGGGTGGTTGGGCGAATCAAGCGCGAGTGGCCGCGGGGGGTTGGAGGGTGGTAAGTCCAGTGGAGGTGGTATCGAGGTCAGTGCGTTTTTCGCCTGCGCGTCGCGATGCGCGTTACGGCCCTGCTACAAGGTGGGTCGACAGGACGGTGGGCGTCGGCATTCTCAATGCGCCGGCCGGGTTTCAAACCTCGAACCCACTATTGGGCTTCCACTCTGGTACCAGGAACGCCCAGAACCCGCCGAAACCCGCGGGATGGCATATACGTGGGCGGTAGATACGCCTCCTTGTCTCTTCTTCATCCTCTTCTGTCTGCTACCTTATTCTACTTCCTTTTTCTTTCCACCTCTATTTTCCTCTTTTCTCCCCCCCTGCTCACCCCTCCGTCTTACTCTTCATTTTGCTTTTCTCTTTCGGTTTTCTTGTTTTTTTTTTTTTTCGTTGCCAAGCAGCTGAGCGACCCGTTCCACCATAGTGTGCACCTATGCGCCCAGATGTTGCGGTGGTGCTTCTTTTTTTTCTTATCTCTTAATGCTTCAGCTTTCACGGCTGCATAGCGACATGTTTCACGACGGCTTTTTCTCTTGCCATTAAACAAATTACCTTACGCTTTATTCGCGTTACATTTGTCACATATATTAGCATGAGAATTAAAACCAAAAAGAAATGAGTTGGTAAAACGAGCTTGTTTATAAAATATCATAAAAATATCTCGATTTCTTTTAATTTATAAAATCTATTTAATTATTTATTTATTTTACATCTCTTTTACTCATCTTCTCGGATCGATATAACTATATATCGATATGAAGGAACTACGATGTTGTGCGGGATAAGTAGCCGGTCGTAAAGACTTGTCGGTCTGTTTGCCAATCACTTACGGCGGTTTGTATAGCTCATCCGATTCCGGCCCCTTATATATATCGCGAAGCTGAAACGAAGAAGTAGATTTAGTCTTTACGTGTATTTAGCCCGGAACCCATAAAATCGAATGGCTCAAACTTTGTCCGATAAAAGGCGTATTTTCTCCCTTTGCTCTGTACGTTTATTCTGAAATATCTTCATTTCGACTGCCGATGTCTCGTACAACATTCTAGGCTTCGGGACTTTTCGTTTTTTTTTTTTTTTTTCTACGCGAGAAATGTCGCTCAACTTTAACGTAACAAACTAACAGGTTACGCAGTTTCAAAAGCGCAAAATTAGACATTTAAACTCGTTGCTTTTAATTCGTGTAAAAAAACTTACATGCGTCTCGTGTTATTCGCGTGTTTCTTGTAAGAATCATCACGCGAATGTCGTGACTTTTGGTCTCTCGAAAATGTCCTATCGCACTCACATTAACAGCATTTGACAGCATGTATTCGCACTCTTATCTGCGAACATAGTCAGCCAACGAAGGGAACGGGTTAAGAAGGGGAGAGGTAAAAGGTCGTCTCTCAGAGGATGCGCGAAAGCCGTTAATGCTACGAGAGAGCCGAGAGCTGGTAGGTTTCTCCCTTCGGTAAACCGAGTTACGCGACTCGGAGAACCCTTTCCTTCTTTCTAGATCTAATTAGGAGCCCTTTGGAGCGATGTAATGCGCCTTTAATCCAGTGGAGGTATCGCCCATGGGCGCCTCGGC
Source organism: Pseudomyrmex concolor (assembly GCA_014839585.1). Lineage (NCBI taxonomy): Eukaryota > Metazoa > Arthropoda > Insecta > Hymenoptera > Formicidae > Pseudomyrmex > Pseudomyrmex concolor. The sequence goes on from QVOB01006158.1 coordinate 7,823, forward strand.
TCTGCTTCTCGTTCCTCTCCTCCCTCGCGAGCCACTTTCCCGATATCTCCGACCTAGCGATATCGGTTCTCCACTGACGATCTATGGGGTGAAGCCCGACGTCGACTAATGATTCCCAGCGGTGTGCGATATATCGGATTAATCGTCGATAGTTTGGATAGTCCGCGATCATCTACGTAGGTACTATCGCATACCTAAATGACCAGGACGAAGTATTTATAGCAGAAGGGAAATCGACTTATATATGGTATTTTCTCTAAGAGAAGGAGATTTCTCCCCCCCCTCTCTCTCTCTCTCTCTTCTTTTATCATAATCAGCTAAAATTGATACTTAATATGATGATGATTTGAAACGAAATTATAAACGAAATTACAATTTATAGTCGGTTATTTAAGTTTAAGACATTTTTCGTTTTATGACGCGGAAGAGAAACCAAAATATCTATCTAAAGTTTTTGTATAATCGCGCTCTTTCGACGCGCACGTGTTATACAAAATCGTCTTCTTTGTTTTCACACAGTTAGAAGCGACTTCTTTTATCGACGACTTTCAGCGCGATTTCAAGGAACATCCGCTATTTAAGGAACAAAATTTAATAGCACGGACATACCCGTTTTATTGCTTATGACTTATTTGTTTGCGTGAATTTCAAACGGGTTGTTTTCGCTGGACACACGACGCAACCCCCGATGTTCATGATATGCGTGTACGATGATCGTGTCTTTACTTACGCGAACGACAGTCTTACGATGTCATCGTTACCGTGTGTAGCATTTTTTCGAAAGCTAATTGTTTAACGACGTTAGCAAATATTTTTATTAAATTATATCCGCAGACACACACATATTTTCTTCTTACGTAACAATAGTTAATTTCTCTTCTTCTTAATAAAAAACGACACGCGCAATCTCGACTAAAGATTTGTCCTGTGCAACACAGTGGTCTTTCTGAAATCATGTTTATCGATTAAGAGACGCAAGGAAAAGGTATGGAGGTCGTTTGGCTTCTCTATCGTCCGAGGTAGGAAAGAGGAAAGAGGTCGAGGACTACACCCTCGAGACGTATAACAGGCTTATAGGGGAACCGAGTAACTCCGTATTTAACCCTCTCATACGGCGGAGGAACGTGCACCACACGAGTTAAAAGACGACCGAGCTTGAGTGCCTTGCCGTGTTGATGCCGCGAGGGATGCGGTCACCCTCTCGGACCTTTCGTTCGACGACAATTAGCCTTCCACTCTAAAAGTACTGTCTCCCTTCATCCCTGAAAACGTCTCCGGTGATAATTAGAGCGATACATTGACGAAAGACATCGTGCGCGACCTCGCCATCTGTGCGCTCTCTATATCTCTTTTATAAAAATCAACATAAAAATTCTACTGAAATTAACGTGAAATATTTTGACACGGTCGATTTTCACTTGAAATCCAAATTATAAATTACACACACACACACACACACATTTATTGCCGAGAAGTTTAACGTTAAACTTAGAAGAAAATCGATCGACGTGAAAGAGTCCATAAATTCCGCCAAGACCGGAAACGGTTGATTCAGAGGTTCGCGGAACCAAACCCGGTGACCGAAAAGTCAGACGGGGTTTCTAACGGGGGAAGAAAGAGAGTAGAGAAGGGAGAGGGGATAAGAAGAAAATATTCAGAATTTAGCACGCTTATTTCACGGTCGCGGACGGCACGCGGACGAAAGTGTTTCGAACAAAGTTTTAACCGTGTCTAATGGCGAAACTTGGCAAACTCGGCCCCGGAGTTCGACTGCCGGTAACCGCGGACTTAGGAAAGCAACGGGGATGAAGCGGAGGGGGTGAAGGGAAATGCGAGCGGGGAAAGTGTCGTAAAAAATATTTCAACGAGAGTCCACTTTCCGTGAAGTTCTTCTATCCCATTCCCCCTCCGGACTATCTGTCTTTTGTATTTATTTGGCGCTAAACTCTTTTCCTCCTCTTCCCCTTCTTACATCTCTCGATTTGCCTTCGTTTCGTTCTCATCTCTCGCAAACCTTGACCTACCCGTACAATAGGGTGGCACGACTTTGGTAGGAGCGAATGACCTTGAATATTACGAGGCGAAGACTCCTCTGCGACTCGATACCCAAGTTTCGAGACTTTCGCGAAAGCGAAGAGTCTCGTTGTCCTGAGAGCGCAGACTCTGTAAAGTTCGGCTACCTGGTTGAGTTCTGTAACCTTCCGCTCAGTGTGTTACAGACGGTTCTAATTTTAACTTTGTTCGCGAGAATACTTTTGCAATTTTTCGAAATTTCGTGCTCAAGTAAACTAAGACACGAAGAAAGATGAATTTTATTATAAGTAACACACGGAGAGAGATATTCTCTTTTGATGCGGTTTATTATAATAATAAATCTTCTTTTGCTATTTATCATATTCTTTCGCGCGAATTCACGTTTTAAATTATTTTAATATTAAGTCGCATGGAATATTATGAGTCTAAAAGAAGTGATTCATTGTGGAACGTTATTTTCGCGGAATTTTTTAATGTAATTCGGAACATTAACCGAAAATCTTATCGTATCTCTTGCGGAAGGAGAAGGTGAGAGAAACAATTGGGGGAGAGAATTGAACGTACCTTTGGCGGTTTCTCGTAGGGTGCTAGTACATTCCCAGGAGGTGGCGGTACAACAGTACCGTTCAACTTGCTATTTAGCCCGGTTCTGCGTCAGTGCCACCAGTAGAGTCGGTGGTAGCAATGGTTAGTGCACAACCAAGTAAGTTTGGCGCGTTATAGTCAACGGAATAAAATAGTTTTGCCTGTAGGAAGGGAGGACCGCGCTTGTGTGAAGGCCCGGGACCACCGTTCTAGCCTCGGGCACTTCTCTCTCGAGCCAGTCTGCGGAGCTTCTAGAAACAAGCGGAATACGAAGGAAAGCAGCGAAGGAAAGGGTGGACTGCGTTCTAGAAACACAAGCTCGACCAGGAGACCCAGCATCCCACGGTCTTTCGCTATGAACGAGTTGGCAATTAACTAGTTTCTCTCTCTCTCTCTCTTTCTTTCTGTCAACAAGAGAAAGAAAGGAAGAACGTTAGAATATTAGAGTTTTAAAGATATTAGAGTTTTAAAACAGTTTTAAAGATTAATCCGTGTGAATTTTACAGAAAGATGCAATCACACAATAAATCGCCATCAATTATCTTCTCTTTCATTTATTTTCTACAGGATATTTCATATCAGTAAATAATAATGAAAATATTTGTAAGAAACTACTTTGTGTGCGTGTTAATAAAATATTTTTAATAAAATGTCTACTTATAAAAAGGAGAAAAACACTGCTATAAATATTTTGTCTTTATAAAAACAAATATTATTTTTCTTTTATAAAGCAAAAAAAAAAACGATAAAAACCACGCGTTGCCATTTATGTGCTTCAATAAATCTCGTGCGGAAAATGTTAGAAGCGTAATATATGCATGTATATACGTTGTTACCATATTTAAAACGGACTCAAGGCCGAGTGATATGCTGGCGCCCTTATAAGAGACGACATCCCACCTATAGATGCCTCGCGCATATCGGTCACGTACGTGTTGTATCTCAGACGGGGTGCAAGGTCCCTGTGTTGGCCATATATCAGTGACGAACGGACAGAATACCGTGCTCCAGCCCGTTTGTCGTATCCGTCCTCCCCTCGTGCGTCCATTCCCTGGGTGTTCGTCCTCCTTTTCCTCTCGAGGCTGTCCGTACCATTGGTGTCCGGGCGGAGAGGTGGCACCGACGGTGGACGGGCAAGCGGCGGGTCGTTGGAAGTGTCGCTAACTATTTTACGTAACTTTGCCGACAGTTTGGCCCGCGTTGACCACGTACGTCCGGGTCTGCGCTCCCACGAGAGCGGCCGCGAGGGGGTAAACGGGTTTTCGCGTGGGAGCGAAGGGTCTGAAGGGGGAAAGGGCGCGAGCGAAAGAGACGGAGACCCCGGTTGAGACGCGGGCACGGTTGGCGAGCGCTAAGGGTAGTTTCACCACGGTGTCCCAAGATATGCATACGTGACGGACACGCGGACTGGAAACGTGATCATCGCCGCGAGTCCCGAGACATCCTTCAGTTTGCCGGAGATCCTTGCGTTACGATTCCCTCGGCAACTACATAGGATAAGGGATGCTTCGATTTAAATTGTAAAATTTATTTCCTTAACTCGAAGGTACATCTGTCACAAGGTTTCAACAAAAAACTAAAATATACAAGTATTTTATTATTTCTATCTTAGAATATTGCGCTAAAACAATATATGTATATTTATATACATAATATACATATATATGTGGCATTTATTAAATTGACATTAAGTCAAGGAGACATTTAATCAAGAAAAGTAACTTGTCATTTTTATAATCACGAAATGGTAATTGATTAAAATTCTGCTCATAATTCTAAAACTTGAGAGAAGTTCTCTTTTTATTCTATAAGTTTAAAAAAATAATTTTATGCATAAACTCTCAATCGTTTTTTTTTTACCGGAGTAAACTCATTTTTAATCTGTGAAATAGTTTTTTTGGCTTTTCTATATAATGGAGAAAAGCTCGTTACAAAAATTCCAGCACTGAATCACGGCTATCAAACATCGGATAACAATATAGGTAAATCATTGTGTTCGTTGAAGAACAATTGGGGACTTGTCGTGAGAAAGTACGATTCCGACAACAAATATATCCACAAAGTAATTCGACGCTAATAAAAATCGTTCTGCGGACGTATGGCGGTCGTAACGAAACGTTAATGACTATCGGATACAACCCCATAATTACCACGATAAATCGCAAACGTTGACGCTACAATGCATCCCTCTCGGACATCGTTACGACTTCCTACCCACGTTTTCTTTCAAGTTTTTCTCTCTGAGAATATTTTTGGATTAATTTTTTTGAAAAAAGTATAAACAAAACATTTTTAACATAATGCAGTGCTATTTAATTATTAAAGAGAAATCGTTTTTACGAACAAAGATTTCATTTTCAAGAAAAGTGAGTTAAAATATATATGTATGTATTATTCTAAAACAATAATATTATACAATTTATAAATTGATGAACGAAGAGCGCATTTTTTGCTGTCTCCGTCGTAATCGACTGGCCATTGAGAATAAGATGGGGACAGAGTGTTTGGAAACGTTTGCTCTCTACAGAAACAAAAGTGTCAGTTCTCTCGAGGATATCTCGGAAGCGTCAATCCTTTCGATCGGACAGCTTGAAATGGAAGGGGCCATTGTTTTTGCCTTTGGTCTTCATCCATCCCTCTTACATCCCTGTTTTCAACTCCGGGACCAGTCCCGGCTGGATTCTTCTTCTTCTCTCGCTTTTGACTTGAAGAGGGAAAGGGAGAGGGCATCGAGGAATCAATTATGGAACTTTTCAAATTTGTCAGTAATATTGAGATTTCTTTTATGCCCGGGGAGCTCATAATTGAAGTCTATCGGAGAAAACGAAAAGAAGACTCTCTTCGTATGCCCGTGATAGATAGCACGGGAACACGCGGCACAGAAGAGAAGAACTTTTTGTTTTTCGCTCGACTATTGTTTCCTATTGCCCGAGCCCATCAGAATTCCTCCTGCCTTCCTTTCGCGCTTGTTCGCGAGGGAACGAGAGAACATCTCTTTCGCGTCATGTAGACGGCTTCCGTTCAATTTCGCGTGCTCACCGAGTTTCCGTGGAAATGGTCTGCGAATCGGAAAAGAAAACCGTCACTTTAAAAAGAATCCGGTTTGTAAAAATCTTATCTCATTCGGACGTTTATCGCGTTCGCCCGAAAACAAATAAGTATTTTAACCGAATCAATACATACACATGTATGTATACTTTCACGAATATAGGAGAAAATAAATATTTCTTTAAAATGTTTTGTTAGATGAGTTTTTGTTAAAAATATATTTCAATTTATATATATATTTTATGCGAATAATCTGTTTTATACGAACGTGTGTCTCCGCTCTTTTGTCAGTGTTTTGCAACAGTGAATTTTCATTGTACATAATTCTCTTATTAGCGCAAATATTTGAATTTAAATTGGCCCGCGTTTACGAGCGATTGTTTCCGATCGTCGAATAAAAATTCGTCGAGTTCGTTGGGACGAGAGCGCATTTTAATTGCCCGGTTCTCCGGACCAGTGACTCGTTGTAACCGTGTTACAGGCAAAATTAATACGCTGTCATCGTACAGCGCTCATTTTCATTAAAATGAAATTAAAATAAAATTTCCATCGACTTAGGAGAGAAGTTCGCCAGTCCGAACAGTGAATTTCAACTACGTGCAATCAAAGGAAATTGATCTCTCGAAAAGATTGCAAGCTACGCTTAAAACGCGTCTAACGAATAAAACGATTTCCGTCGATACCGTACGGTTCTTAATGCGGACATATCCGAGAAAATTAATAAACATTATCAATTGAAATAACAAATTGCGACGTAGAGAGAATAATATATTATTAATTTGTGATTCAAAATAATGCGACGTACTTTCTATGTCTCGCGCGCGTATATTCGTCGGGTCGCGGTTTAAATCCCGCTAACTTTTGTCCGCGATATACGATTTACGCTCCGGTGGACATGTCCTCCTCCGTTTTCTACCTTCGTTTCGAAAGTTGCCTGAATGATGCTCCTCGCTTGCGGCGTGCTCTCTCGGTATGTCGAGAGAAAGAGAGAGAGAAAGAGAGAGAGAGAGAGAGAGAGGGCAAAAAAAGGATTGAAGCACATTGAGGACAACGAGTGCGGTCGGATTGTTACAAGGAAACAATAATAAAAGTTGCATTAATTAAGAGGGTAGTTGCGTAGAGCAGGAGGATTGCCTCGTTAGACGGAAACCTTCTCTTTTCTGTCGGTTTATCGACACGCGCGGCTCTTGCATTTTTGTTGTTTTGCTTATTGATAACGACTACCGTTTGCTCGTTGTTATAATAACGTCGCGCTACTGTAATGAAGTCAAAAACATTGTCATACAATTTGAATAAGTCTCGTCGCGGTTAGCAATGTAGGGACTAATTTACAATGGCGAAACGTCAGCCACATTTATTCTAGTACAATTTACAATTGATATATACAAGTTTTTATTGTGAAAATATTAAAACTTTATATATACAAATAAAAATGTCAAAATATTGAATTTTTTTACTGTAAAAATAAAATACTTCAATTAAAATGTAATAACATACGTTTCAACGCAATTTGTTAATTAATTTAAAAGTAGTATCTTTTTCAATGAATTCAATTTATAACAGTTAATAGAATATAATTACAAGCTTGTCATTTTATATATATAGATGTAGAATGCGGACTCTCTCTCTCTCTCTCTCTTTCTTTCTCCTCCTTTTTTCCCCTAAGTTGAAGGATATTTTCTTAACAAAATCGGAGTTTTTTTTTCTCGAAAAGATGTCTCGTTTGACGCGTTCGTAATTGTGTCCCGAAAACGATATTATCCTATTTCTCTCTGCACCTTTAAGGGCCTCACGCTCGATTATCTCATCAATTTTCATTACGTATCACGACGCATCGCGCGGTGGCGCATTGGTGCTGATTAGAGCTGCGTCAAATTTACTATGTTTTCTTGCCATCGTGTATATACGTATGCGTCCTCATTCGCGGCCACGATGACTGTAAACAGTAATTAAGAACGCTGAAACCTCGGCCATTATTCGCACTCGTTGAGTAATTGATCGATCGCGCCTCGAAGTTACACCAGGCGTATTCGACGATGACTGAGCGACGGTTGATATTTGGGGCAAGATAGGGTAATTATGAGATGGGAATGAAGATCCCCCAGATGGGCGGAGAAAAATAAGAGTGGGGAATATTTTTATTAGCCATCATTACGGTACGATATCGACATAAATGTTAGTACGGAAAAAGTGATAAAGAAAGAGAAATTTTTGCAAATGTGGATATATAGGTATACTAATTTATTCAATTAGTTGAACTCAATATAAAATTGCTGTGACAAAGACACAATTGTTTTTTTTTTAAATCGACATATTTGTGATAACCATTAAATATTATAATCAATATGACGTCGGATTTTTTTGCTTCTCGAAAAGTTTCACGAAAGAAGTTGAAAAAGACAGGAGTTGGAGTTAAAAGGACTAAATCCCCTTAATTGTCAGAGTTAAATAATTCACTGTCAATCTTTTCACCCTTCTCACAGTGAAATGTAGCGCGTCGGTGAGTGATAAAAGAGTCAAGAGTGTGCGCGGGACGTTGTGCCGTCTCTTTTAATTATTCTCAATCCCGAACGGCAAATAATATAATCCCGTTCACTGTTTGGACCGCGCACTATCGAAGGGCGTCGGATTATCAATCTCTTTCGCACTAAGCGCGATTAAAGATTTTCTTTTAAACTCCTTACACAAACTATACTTTAAAAAAAAAAGAAAACAACTCTGTTTAGGAAGAACATGCAAGAAACTAACAATTGCATAGATAATTGAAGTTTGTTAATTCTTTTAATTAATATCTATATTTAAATATAAAGCAACATTTTAATCTTTGATCTTTCTCGCGTTAGACAGCTCGAAATATATATACTTGAACATCGCGAATCGACTAATAAGAGGTCCGCTAAAGGATAGTGCGGTAATAGAAGGAAGCGGTATACCTGAGTTGCGCTCTACGCAGAGTAACCCTATAGAAATTTGTACCGCAATTACGTGGTGTAGCCGCGTTCACGCGAATCCTGGCTAATCCAGTGAATGTGGCCACCGAACCGTGGCCGGACGACTCTGGGTGTTCGTCGAGAACGACAATAGACGAATCGCGCTCAGGGACAAAGATCTCAGGCACCAATTAATGCCCAACGATGTCCTTTGAAAGGTCTTCTGGGCGATCGTGCAACACACGAAACACTTGTTTCGAAGCGTCACCTTCGATAGGGGAGAGGGAAGTGTAATAGTAATTAAAAATGACTAATTAAGATCGACGATAACAATTGGTAGAAAGAGACAATATTTTTCTATATTAAACACTACTGTTCGCTTAGTTTGTAAATCGACGTTATAATACGTCTAATTTATAATATGAAAAACTCAAACATTTAACAACTTATCATGAAACAACTTTCATTCTTGTGATAATATAAATAAAAGTTTTGTACGCAACTACAAATGCACGTAGGTATTGTATATTATGAGCCTCGAGGAGGCGTGGGAAGACGGCGAAAGCTGGTGCAACGCTCGTGGATTTATGTCACGTATCGCCGTTGCGATATTACCACGCGACATCGCGCAAATGTGCGCACGGCTATTCACAGCCGGCAGCAGTCGGTCGCAATGCATAGTAGACGCCGACTACTACTCTGGTAGCAGCCGACAATAGGGATAGTTGGCTGGTGCGCGCCCAACGTATAAGGTGAATTTGAGAGCGGCAAGACTAGATATCTAATTAACAGCCAACCGACAATGGGGGAGAGCCATTCGTCGTAGCTGCGCGTGAATCGTATCTGCCTTGGGCCCGCTTCTCTGCCTTTGCTCGTTCGTTCGTTCGTATTTGTGAGAGAGAAAGAGCATGTGCGTGTACGTGTGTTAGTATATACATACAGCGCATCCATATGTGCGACGCCGCGGCGTGGCAGAAAAGACACGAGTTGCGAGGGTGGTTTACCGGAGCGACGCGCACTATTCATCCGTGATGAGAAAGGCGACGTTTCTCCTATCCCTCATCCGGTTCGCTATAACATACAGGCAACCCGCCTTTTTACGCCGGCCTTGGTAAATCCACACGAGCGTCTCAATGTTGTTGTTGTTCTCAAAAATCGATCTCTCTCTCGAGTCGTCCGCGTGAACGCTTCCCAGTTACCCGCTTCCGTGTTTCGCAAAGTAGCGTTCTTCTTCTTGTTTTGTTGCGGGGCAAACTTTCGTTTCCGCAAGTTGGCCAAAGCGAAGTAAAAGCAACATTCGCAATACTTTTGACGCGAATTATAATTCTTCATGCGTAGAATTAGAGCAAACAGCACTGACGAGAGAAAGAGAGACAAACATTTGGAACAACAGAATGACACGCACGCACAATAAAAGAGATTTTTGGCGATCAGAAATGCGCAATGTTGTGTGGAGAAATTGTCGAAATTTTACAGGCGTAACACGCAATAATTGCGTGGATATGTTTTCTCTTTCTTTTCTTTTCGCTATTTTGTTTTCTTTTTTTTTCAAATATGTTTTCACGCGTTTTTCTTTTATTTCTTTCTGACAAACATTCACGTGATACTCGGCGACGATTACCTTTACGATGCGCATCTTGAGATACTCGCTGTGCCGCTCAACTATAATCCACTATGCGTAGCGATGCTTTTTGACGAAATACAAGCAAAGTTGTAATCCGACTCTTCGATAGTCCTGGCAGCGCTGGTCGACCGCCTAATCGCCTACACGCGCTATTACATATCCAAAGTTGTAACTAGTTTGCCGGGTTGTGTGCGCGCGGCATTATGTTCGCACGCATGCATGTGTCTGTGCGCGAGAGGAGGATACAATCCTGGTCGACGACGTGCCAGACGGTAAACGACTAAGCAGCCGCCAACGAGCTGCGACTGTGTGCAGCGTGGGTATTAAAAGTTTTCCCCGAGAACACATTGAGCGTTGCATGAAAAGCTGTGTCTCGTACGGACAGTCATTATTTGCGCAAGCCGTTATTATTTGGAAATTTCGAATACGCGCACGCCATTTTGAAAGCACTCTCAGAGAGAGAGAGAGAGAGAGAGAGAACCAATTCGCCGCGGCGCACTTCGCTCTCGAGGTAACTTATATTACATTCGCGCATCAACATGTAGATTCGTGACGAAAAATAAGCCGTTGCGAGATACGATCATGCGAAAGAAGTTTCATCGACGACCAATGTGTATACAATTGGATGGAGCGTAATAAAAAAGAACGGTTATATTTCTTAAAAAAAAAGACCAAAAAAAAAAATCAAGTGAGAGTAAGAGAGAAAAGGAAAGAGAGAGACAGAGTAATCGCTCGTAGAAGTTGGGCGACAATTAGAATCACTAAGGATGGCCGTGACGAGAGACAGAGGCGAGCAGAGGAGAGTGGTTGGAAGAGAAAAAAAGTTTAATTATAAACATCGCGCGCGCCACGGTGGGTGCTCAGGAAAAGGACGAGAACGAGAATGATGACGAGGAGACGAGGAGAGGACGAACTACGACGTAGTCGGCCAAATGGTCACGGCTTAGCGTCGGGGAAACTCTTTCAGCCAAACGAAGGGAATCCGTCCAGAGATTATCCCTTGGCTTCAAAAAGTTGTTAATTACTTGGATTTCCTCCTGCCGCGTCCTCCCCGCCGCGTTAACTCTCTCTCGTGCGTTCTTGTAGGCGCGCGGACGTTCCTGCTTTTATATCGGAACAGTTTTTAATCCCTCCTCGTCTTCGGCCGTGGCACGACGAGGCCGACACAATCGCAATTAGCCGCGGATCGTTAATCGGTTGTTACGCCTGAGATTTTCGCGTAATTCGACGATCGGCCGAAGCTTTTCCGCTTTTGTACTTTGCGTCAAATTAAAATCGGGGAACTGTATACGCAACCGTGTTCTTCGGCTCGGCTTCTCGTTCGTTTTCGACATTCAACGTCGCGACCTGTGCGCTCCACGGATGGAAATAGTCCACGTGAAGTCGGGAAGTGAGGAAGGTGATCACTTTGTGGTCATGCAGGTCGCGGCGACTTGACCATTAGCCATAACGGGTCTTTTGCCGTCCTAGACAGAGGTGAGAGAGGTAAGGGTTACGCCGGCGAACTTTAAGACCAGTCCAGCTGCAAATATCGTTAACGTCGGCCACTACACGCAGAGGCGGCCGGCTAGTAATTTTGCAGCAGTTTGTCGAACAACAACAACAAGAACAAACCACGCCAAGGTAGCAGCCAACACGCCGGTGTCAGAGTGCAGCCAATATCGTCGCGCGGAAGGTACAGTTTTCTACTGAGAAACGCGTCTCACAAGCGTTCTTCTCTTTTTTCATTTGAAAACAGACGCACAGTCTGAAAGAACTCGTTACATTTTGCAAACTTCTTCCGCATTTTGCGTTTACTGTGCATTTCAGTTCGATTAGACTTAATGCTCTTTTGCGTAGACGAGAAATACGACTTTATATACTCGAAACTTGTTAGCATTTACAACATTGTGGGATCTTTGAAGTTTGATATCGACCTTCCTATCCTAAACCTAAACCCTAAACCTTCCGTTTAAGTAGCGATGTCTCCGCTCTTTCTACTTAATCGAGGGAAATATTTATTTATCTACGAGAAAGCGATAATGCGAACAAATATGAAAGATTACGTGTATAAATACTAGAAGGAAAATAATGTACGAGGGAGAAAGAGAG
>QVOB01006159.1:0-29514 GCA_014839585.1 Pseudomyrmex concolor
TTTCTGAGACTATACATATAAAAGAACAGACACTTGGTTTAAATTTAATTAATGACACGAACTTACTTGACCATTCTTATTTTAATTTAATTTTATTTTAATTTTATTAACTAGACTCAATAAAATCTTCCTCAATAAAATTTAAATTCAACGGACCGGGTTTACTTGGACTTTGCCGTTGGTGGTGCGGAGTCAGATATATAAGTTGTTGCCTTTACTCTCTGTTCATCGTTTGATCTTGACTTCTGATATGTAAGTTAAAACGCTTTAATTATTGTGTTATTGTGCGTGACTATTTACTAAACGACATTTTCAGGAAGTCAAACATATTACACCCTACTATGGATTTCTAACTGTAAGATCTATTATTTTCTAACTTTAATTTCTCCATCTACTTTTGCGAACCTACGACTTGGCGTGATTTTTTTATATTTATTTATATTCTTTGTTACACTGAAGAAGGCTCAAGTAAGGGCCGAAACGTTTGTTCAATTGTATATAACTTTATGATTGAGAGATATTTACTTTCAGACGTAGAAACGATACAAGTGTCACTCGGTTTGAATCTATATTCACTTTCAGGTGTATATATTTTATTCAGTTTAAATTTGTTTTACTTTATCATCGATAAGTAGATATGACACAAAAACGGTAAAACTTCAACTGCCAAATTCATCAAAACGAGACAATTAGTTTCATTGCAAAGTAAAACATTTTTCTCCACACCGCAAAAACTACATTAGTTAACTTAATTATTAAATGAATTGTTATTTCAAGATTTTTTAATTTTAATAATGTCATCTCTGTGCATGTCTTTTGTAAGTTTTGGTTTCTAAAAACTATAATAAATTTGGTAGCAAGCAAGAAAAAGATGTCAAGTGCTATTAAATGCTTACCCACGATAGTGAAGCAACAGATTACGAACAGTGTGATCAACGATGTTGCCAATAAACCTAGATTTCTTTTCGGGACGATTCGAAAAGCGACATCGAATCTTTTTTATTTCGAAACGGATATAATATGGTCAAAGGTTCTAATGATCTTCATATTACACGCCGTTGGTTTATACAACTTAGTGACTTTTGACTATTTGAAAAATCCATGGACTACATTATGGAGTAAGTGTCTTTGTTTCACAGTTTTGTCTCTTTCAGTGTTATTTTTAAATATTTTTACAAGTTTTTTTTAATATTTTGAAGTGCTCGGCATGTATGTTATATCTCATCTCGGCATGTCTCTTGGCGTACATCGACTTTGGAGTCACAAGTCTTACAAGGCCAAATTACCGCTAAGAATTTTTCTTTCGATATGCTTCAGCACGTGTGGACAAGTAATTTTAATTTTTTGACAAGTACATTTAATTTTGTTTTGTTGCGTACAAGAAAACAATCTGTTACGTTATGCAGTTGTTGAATAAATGTATAAATGATAGAATAAAAATGGTGCATTAGGAATTTACTTTAATAATATTTTAATAATAATTTAAAATAATATATATATTTTTTAGAATAATATACTTGACTGGGTAAAACATCATCGCATGCATCATAAGTATTGCGATACCGACGCCGATCCTCACACTATCACGCGAGGCTACTTTTATTCGCACGTCGGCTGGTTGATGTTGAAGGCACATCCAGAATTTACGAAAAAAAGTAAACAGCTCGATTTATCAGACGTTTTGTCGGATCCCATTGTAGTCTTCAATGAAAAGTAATTATTCTTTTTTTGTCTGAAGAAAAATACAATATTCTTTACATTTGTTGTATCTCGGCTTTTATCAGACATGAATGCATTAATAATTATAATTTGTTAGATATAATCATGATGTTTTTGTTTTTGAACTGAGTTACAAAACATATCTCGAGGAATTAAAATCTATTTTATCTTTATAGATACTATATGCCGCTTCAACTGTTCTTCTGTTTTATCTTGCCTTCGGCGATACCCATATACTTTTGGAACGAGACCTGGAGCAGAGCCATCATATCGCAAGCGTTTATACGTTACTTCATCAGTCTAAACGCTATATGGACCATCAACAGCGTCGCTCATAAATGGGGCACCAAACCATACAATAAGTATGACGTCTCCGAGTCCGGAGACAAAACAATTGACTTTTTCGAACACGTGTTTTACGCATAAATTATGTGTTTGTTTATATTATATATTTTCCAGGTCTATAAAACCAACGGACAACGATATTATCAACTTTTTTATAACTGGAGAAGGATTTCACAACTACCATCATGTGTTTCCGTGGGACTACAGGTCGTCCGAGATAATAAGCAGAATAAATTACGCCACGTTCTTTATTGAAATATGTCAGAAATTGGGATTAGCCTATGATCTAAAATATCCGTCTATGGATTTGATAAAAAGAACTGTGTTGAAGAAAGGCGACGGAACTCACTTCATGTGCGAAGTACCGTTACCGAAATCGGATTAGAATATCCAGAGAAATAAAGTAGAAGTTTTCCTTTTTGGTTGTGGCATGAGTCTTCAAACAATTTTTTTTTAACAAACAATGTTTGAAGATCTCTCATACAAGTATACTAACACCACTTTATTTCTATATACAATATTTACACATTTGTACATAAATATTAAGTTTTTCTAGTATGGTTTTAATGTTTACTTATTTTTAGAATTTATGTATTTTTGTATTTAACACGTATACCTACATATAGTAATAAATATAGTGCAATGTTAATATGAAAAATGTACATGTGTTTTTTTACTAATGTGAAAAACGACAATTAGACGTGTACGTTGAAAGTGGATGTCGAGCGCAAATTCAAATCGAGTGACATTTGTATTGTCTACGCCTGAAAGTGTCTGATATCGCTCCGTAGTTCCTACATTCATTTTTGTGAATGTGCAGCACTGAAATCAAGTTGCTTACGAGAGCGTCGTAAGAAATTATAATAGAATGGCCGATCTCAGGTTTTTTTCTAATACAACCCTTGAAGAAAAAACTTCAAAATGACCATTTATAAGATTAAAGAAGTTCATGCCATTTTCATCTTTCTATTATACGTGAGCTTGTTGTACCAACACCAAGTATTGTGGTTTTCTGCAAAGTCGAGATAATGCATCCCTGTGTAAAGTGTGATCATCGCTAAGGGTGATACTTCAAAGTTCATCCGGTAATCGATCGGCGGAGTTCTTAAGGTTTCCTTTCATATTTTAGCTTATGCGCAGCGGGAATTCTGAATATACAGACGATAGGAAGGGTGCTCTTCTTCCTGACTAGATGTCGACAGTCTGCCCGTAACCGGTTCGATCCAGTGTATACCGCGCATGAAGCAACGCGCATTCCCATTGACCAGTTTGTAGTTGAAGCCAGTAATCTCGAGGCAATAGTACACGTACGACGTCGTTGCGAACACCGTGTGCGGCTCTTCAACGTCAGTCTCGTCGCGGTGCTCCGTCTTCGCACGTCTCGTAACGTCACATCAAAACAAAAAAAAAAAAAAAAAACGCGTGTATACGATCGACGGTGACACATAAAACGCGGCGTTTCCTCATCAGACAGGGCGATCTCACCGCGATCGAAGCGCAACGAGTCTCCGTCAGGGTTCTCGTGGTAATCGCGTTTAAAGGCCGCGTGAAAGCTGCAACTCTTCTTCGGTACCCGCTCCCCGCAGCAAACCACGCGCAAAAAAAGGTGAGTCCGGAAAAGAAGCTATCCTCTCTTCATTCGCCTAACACCTGCTCCTCCCTTCCTCATCGTCTGCCTTTGTCGTCATCCCTTCGTCGAAATCCCTCGACCACTTCGACCTATCGATCAGCGGTTACGCTCGTGACAGTTCGAACGGAATTTGTTCATGTGTGCGCGTTCGTGAAATCGTATTGGTGCGGTCGCGTGTACGCGCGCGCAACGTTGTCCCGCGCTCGCACGCGGAGACCTCGTCGTCATCGTCGTCGCCGCTGTCGATCGAGGTTGCAGCGGTGAACCGCGGTCGGTGACGTTGTGACAACGCGTTGGTTGAGTCATAACCAGTGCGCTCTGCGGCCACGAAGGTCGGATCTGGCGCGCTAGATCGATCGCGCGCCAACGACGACGCGCCAACGATCTCTCAGTCTAGCTCTTCGTCCATTCGGACGAATCGGTTCCATCGGGGTGAGAACGTCGGTTCTGTGGCCGTCGACGAAACGGGGTTAGACCGGGACGATCGATCGTTTCCAGGAAAGCAAGACGATGTAAGCAAGGGTTACGTCGATGTCGGTCCTCGATCAAGCAGATTTGTTTTGTTGCGACTTGTGAAAATTAAGGTCCTCTTTCTGTCTTTTCTAATTTTTTCAGGATTTAATATTCACTGATAGATTCATAACAAAATATCAGCTACATAATACTCGCACACACACAAGATTCTTTTGCTCCGTAACTTCTTGCACGAAGGCCGCGCTAATTTAAAAGATAATCATCCTAGTTGTTAAATATCAGTTTTCATAGTTTCAAATTGATACAAGAATGCAATCGGAATAAGTGTTTTTTTTTGTCTGTATTTTTAATTTGTGTCGATGTCGATAGTAAATGTTTCTCTCAAAGGTTTAAATGAGAAAGTAAAAAGAAATTAAATACTTCGTGGTATTTCATTCAGACACGTGTGTAATTCCACACAGTTTTCCTCGGAAAAGTATTTATTTTTCTTCTAAAAGAGAGAAGTAAACAGAAAACACTTTGTGTCCCTATTCCCACCAGTCTCATCAACTTCTTACGATCTCATATAGCGGCATGTAACAGCTTGCAGGTACTTCGAGTATGCCGGATCGATTTTACGTGAAGCGCGCAACAAAAAAAAAGTAGTCACAAGATACGAGAATAAAACTGTCACGCGTGATAAGATTTCTTGACGGGCCAGTAATCCAGTTATCAGAGCCGTACGTTAAACTTAGCTTCGACTATGACGCGCGACATTATATTAACTTGAACGGAAAATACCATGGGACAAAGAAGCGTAAATTGCCACAGAAATTTTAGTCTCTCTAAAAAGGCACGTAATAAAACTCACTTTATTTTATTATCGTACGCGCGCGTGTATGCTCTCCATTTCAAATTAAAATAAAATAGATGAAGAGGAACACTTTGAACAGTTCCCACTCACCATCGTATCTCATAAATTAACACACACTGCTGTCAGAGGACAAAGATTTAACTCCAATTAATATCAGGGGCTCCGAATTGATAATCTTAAGAGTTTAAAAACCTAATAACGATAACCTTGAAAAGTTAAATACTTTCAAATACACTGCGCTTCTTTGTGGGTTTCATTGATATTATTTAATGTTATACTGGCGAAGAGAGACGTGTCTTGCTTGAGCGAACGATCGATCGTACGTAAGATCCCGATATAATCGCAACCCTTATTCTCTCCGATCAATCGTGGATCACGTATACGTGCACGGTAAAAATTAAAAGAATTTTAATACACATTATCTGTGTTATACATCTTTTCGACTTGTCGACACTCCCGTTAAAGTCCTGCGTTATTAGTTGGATTATAATTTGACCGACGTCAAGTCGAGCAAAAGCGTCAAGCGAAAAATTAGACGTCGAGAAACGAGGTTAACCCCGACGTTACACGCGAGTATCCACGTGAAAAATCAATACGCGACTACCCTGGGGAGCTCCGCGCTTGCAACACGCGCGCGGAAGTCTATCGGCGAATTGGTGATCACCGGCGTGTATCTCGACGACGATATGCATATTTCGCTCGGAAAGGTCCTGGGGCCGAATCGATTTTCCGTCTGCTTGCGCGAGGGCACGACGTAAGCAAGTCGCGGCCTGATCCAGTCGCACTCGACGCCCATCGATATCGGAAGAGAGAGAGAGAAAGAGAGAGAAAGCTCGGCTCCTCCGGAACGACACGCGTTTTCCTTCGAGTGCAATAAATTGAAAGTAGATGGTCAGAGAGAGTAAACCGTCGGTACAACTTTATTCCTTTTATCTTCACTCGAATATTTCCTCGGGAACTATCTTGGTTTTTATTTATTTGTCTCGTAAAAATGCAAAAGATCGACGACTTTAAGTCGCTGCGAGTATTATCTTTAAATAAGAAACTAATAACGTCTTTTACATTTGCATAAATGTTGTTTGTCTTCACGACTGATGTTGTTTTGTTTGAATCTTATTTTTGTGAAACTCGCTTTAATGTTAATTCTTCTTGACGCGCGGTGATACTAATGATCGCAACATGTGTGTAATCTCGCCGCATCTGGCTACGGAGTAATTTTCTTCGAACGGAAGTGTTGATTGACGGGAAGGCTGCACGCAATGTCTAAAAAAACCTACGTTTATATGTTTTGTTTTCCAAAAAACACCATCTATTTTATTTAAATTGCAGTCTCATTTTTGCAATTGATCCACGATTGATTATTCAGATTGGGGTGATCATTTAAAGAACAGAATCGTTAAATGCGAAACTAATTCGAATTGACTTTTTGGGTCACGATTTGCCATCGATAAGCAGTTACATCTGTGTTAAAAAAAAAAATCTTTTCGCGCGCGTAACGAATTGAATGTGCTTCTCACTCAGATATTATCAATGATATCTCGACAGAGAGAAGATTGAAAAATGCGTAAAACTCTTTTGAACGACGGATCAACGAAGCGACGTTAATCGCAGACGTTAATCTGCACACACAATCCGATTTGTTTACTGAGCAAATCGATCCTTTTTTGCATGCAATATCTATTTGCTTCTCTCACGAGTCAACGCGTCACGTTTCGCGAAACGCACTTGCTGATTGTGATACTCCGTCATCGTCAACAAGAGAAACCGAGCTCTCCGAGAGATTTTGTATCTCGTTAATTATCGCACGCGCTTGGTTTGCTGTTGAGCATAGCTGATTAGAAGAGAACTGATTACTGTTTCATGTTCGCACGTATTCTATTTGTTTATCAACAAATTTGACAAAAGAGACACGCACAAATACTCACACACACACGCTCAAACACTCACACACACACACACCTCAAGTTTGGCATGTCGCCATGCATGATTCTCTCGATAGGAAAACAACGAGATCGATGAATTTTGTGCATGTCGACGATACTGTATAACACATTTCACACGCAATTTTTTACTTCAGTTTTTCTTCACATTTTAGCGAGAACGATTTAGAGCGAGACATCGGCAATCACACGTTTTCGATCCGAAATTTTCTGCAAAACCCCGCCCCTATGTGTGTGCGAATTAAAAGACTAAAGCCATGACTTGAAAAACTTCTACGTGTTCTGATTACTTCTTAGTTGATTTAGTTTTTTCCACGAGCGATAATATAATTCTTGTGGCGTAACTTCATAAATATTTCATAAGATGCGTCGCATTATTATCGGGCAACAGCGCCGTATAAAAATGTCATTTCGAGACATGATAATTTTTTCTTGATAAACTACTATGGAAACTACTACATGTTTTTCTTTGATTAAAATATGTATCTATGCAAAACTTTATCGGTCGTACATTTATCTCATATTGCGATAAATCAGCGTACGCGCAAAAAAAAACCAAGAATTTTCGTAATCATATTTGCAACGCAACGGGAGATTAAGTCCGAGTTGGCTTCGCGTAGAACTGATGATCTAACTTCCTCAAACAATAGCATTCTCGTTTTAACGAGAATAAAACAAGTGTTTACGTTTTCTTTACGCACATTCGTAAACAGAACGTGATTTTGCAACCAGATGCGTCGGAGCTAAAACCGGAATGGAAAATAATTTATTTATATCTCTTCTCTCTGTATACGCGCTAGATTTGAAATGCATTTAAATTAGAACATGAATTCGAATTGATATGCGCAAAACTTGTTTGCATATTAAAGATTATATTAAACGCTTAGCGAAAAAAATTTTGCACATTTCACGAGATCGTAAAATAATATTGTTTTTTAACGCATTTAACTCCATACATTCCAACGTATATGTATGTATAATAATTAAATTCTTCTTCCGCGATGTTACGTTTTAATTACAGTGCAACGTATTGTGAACACTTGGAAGAATACGCGATTACACGCAAAAAACCAGTGGGAAAATTAAATTATCAAAAGAAAATAAAGAGAAAAACTAACAAGAAACATCAACGAAAAATAAAAAGCGACAGTAAAAACCACGATGAACGATAATTGCGCTGCGTTATTGACATACGGAAGTTACATAAATTCAAGAAGTATTCGCTCCAACTGTGCACTGAAGTTTTATCGTCACGATTCTTTGCTTGTCAATATGATGACTGCACCTAATAATGTAATTGCAAAAACTATGTTGGTACACAACAAATCACAATAAATTTCTAGACGAGAGAAATATTAGATATAATTTTTATGTTTTGCGCAACTACTAAAAAAAAAAAAAAAAAAAAAAAAAAAAAAAAAAAAGAACACGATCAGAAGAATGCGCATTCATGCGCACTCACGTCTGCAGTAACGTCTGCAAGAAACAGAATTGAATATCTGTCATGAGGCAGCGGTTTCTTTTCAACTTCACTTCGCCTATTTCCTTGACTCTGTGAGAAAGAACTTCCCATCTTTTATCAGCAATAAACGCTATCTTTGTCGCTGATAAAAGAGAGTAAATACAAACATATTTTGCATTGTCAAGAATCTCAGCCGCCATCGATTAGGTCGTGTCATAAGTTCAATATCAGCAAAAATATGAAACGTTACCATGTTAATTAATCGCGATTGCGCAATTTTTTTTTCGACATTGTCTTTAAAAAAAAAAAAAAAAATCGTCGACTCTCGCGCAATTCACGATCGACTGCCGATGTCTCGAATCTGCGTTGCGATAGCTGTCACAGAATCCCCTTACCTTTGTTTTTTCTTTCTTTTGTTCGTTTGCCGTTCGTTTGCCTTGTTGACGTGCGATATTGGCATATCGGCTTCGGGCACGCCTATCATCATCAACGACAGCAGCTACGCCGCAGCAAATCCAGCTGCCGCCTTTCGAGGCAAGTGTTCGCCGAGAGGGCATCCACCCTCGGCCGGTGGAAATCGTCATCCCCCGATCCGGCGCAACGACTCATCGGCTAAGTCGTCGGAAGACGACATCGCGAACGAGGCAGCGCGACGATAGGTCACGCCATGCCGGCAGGTATTGGCGCTTCGTACAGGTCGTTAGGCGACCTGGGCGAAGACGTTTACAAAAGCACGACCATCGTCGACCAGACACAGACCACCGGCCAGAGCGTCCTCGAGTCCGTCAAGAAGGCGTTTAGCTTCGCCTCGCCAAAGGTCGAGATCCGGAAAAAGGACCCGCTGATCGAGGATCGCCGCGAGAGCGTCTCGATCGTTTCAAGGTAACGCCTACAATGACTTTCTCTGAGGGAATACGGGAAAGAAACCGGTCGCGGCAGGTAGGGGTGCGGTCGCAGGGACTATCATTTTTCAACCTCTTGTCGGTGTCTTTCGATCTCGAATCTAGTCGATCTTTCGAGCAATGAAAAAATTTAGCACAATTTATAATTTAATAAAACGTTAGATTCCTCGAGTAAAAAAGACGATACATAATAGATTGTAATAAAGTTTTTGAGTTTAATTTTCTTCAAAACAACCGTGTATAAATTTTTTATCCCGGCAAATCAGAAAAAAATTCACAATTTGGTTTTGCTTAGAATTGCTTTAAATAATTTAAAGAAAATTCAAGCGCGTTCAATACTTATTGTTAGAGACAAGGTGGATGCAATAAGACCAGTTGCAGCAGAGGAGTCATTAAGAAGTTTGTAGGCGACAGGTATTCGAGGTCGAAGACATCGAGGCATGGTTATAACGCTTTTGCTGTTAGCTACTCTGGCGGACAGGTTTTTATGAAATCGATTGTTGTACACCCGTCGACGCAGTTTTCACAACTTTCGTTGCACGGCAACAAGCAATAACTGTCTCGGCTGCAATCTATTGTGTCAATCAAAATAGATACAGTACAAAAAGACTAGTGTAAAAAATATATAAGAGAAAAACAAACTTTCATACATCTGTTCTACACTTCGTGTGTATTATTTAAATATACGAGAAAATAATATTTTTTTGCATTAAAATTATCACTTGTCGATTTCAGTCCGACTCTATTTAATCCAATGTGCAATTTACTAACTTTCAATATTACTCGCAAAACGATCGCTTGCTTCGATGTTGCTCAAAGGTTTGCGCTCATTGCATTTGTCAAAGTTAACATTTTTGAAAACTAAGTTTGATAGCAATATATATAATTCGAAACCTCGCACAAGGCAAAAGCTTTCTCGTAATTTTGTAAACGTACTACATTGCTGCTCAGCAGACCCAGTAACCTTTGCTGTTATTAAATACAGTTTATTTTCTCCGGGGAAATCAATGATTGCGCGAGCATATTGTGACGCACAAATAAAAAATAAATACAAAATCGTTTTTTAATGTATCTCTCAAAATTGTTTGTTCTTTTTTTTTAGTAAACAAACGCGTTTGAGAAAGACGCGTATCTATATAAACATTAGCAAATATCATAGAAAGTTAAAGAAGTAAAAGAACAAAATAAAATTGTATACGTATAACTTTGCAAAATAATTTTACGAAACATATTTTACATTTGCTTAAGTACATGAATTTGCACACATAAATTTGCGTTTAATCCTTTGTTCAAACAAGCTTAGAAGTCACCATCTCGTCGTCGAATTTTTAGACTAGTTTAATCGTAAGTAATACGGACAAACTTCGCACAATCGGACGTTGAGGGCTATCGATCAGCTTGTGCAAGCAAATCGAAGGTAAGCCATGCCATGTGGTAGCTGGAAAAAAAAAATCATTCCTTTTCCTCACGCTTCAGATCACGCACGCTTGCACACCGACAAACGCACGCATCCCTTTGCCCACACGCAATCATCGTTATTATTGCGATTTGGTTTCATCATTGTTTTACTGTTATTATCACCGTCTCTGTGTTACATTGCACGCGCGACCGATCGTCTTCTTTTGTCCTTGCAACGCTTCGCGGCGCGCGACGGAAGCGCGTGCGTTGCGCGGAATCGGCTTCTGACCGTGAACGACTCCTCGATGAGCGATGTCTGATAGCTGTCATTTTAGTCTATTGCTGTCAATTTGGTATAAAATCAAGCAATCAAAATAACATTAATATTTGCAATAAAAGTCCAACAATAAGAGAGCAATAATTGTTCTTGATAAATTTCAAATTTTATTGCGTTATATAGCGTTAACAGATGAAGAGAACACGAAGACTTGAAATATCTTGAGTGACTCGATAATTGCTTATTCTTTCGGAATTTTTAATTAAGAAGAAAAAGCATGTTTTTTTTTATCATACAGCCATTAAAATTGTGAAGTGATACTCTTCAATTTCAGTCGGGAGTTCAACCCGAGCTTCTTTCAGAAGGCTATTTATTCAAGTACGTAATATCCGGGCACTAGGTTGTCCAGCTCTCGGTTTAATTGGCCATGGAAAATGGCAATTTTACATTCAAATGTGCTGTATGCTAAATGACGACCCGGAAATCACGCCGCCGGCAGAACAAAAAGAGAGAGAGAGAGAGAGAGAGAGAGAGAAAGAGGCCGATTCTTAACGAACAGAGTAGAACGCTGGTAGATTTTGAAACACAATAATATTGTTGTTCGCTTTTTTTCTTAAAAAAAAATGGCTTTGATCTGTGTTGTTGTCAATTGTCTGTTGTGATTGCACACTTATAATGCGTGAGGAGAGAGAGACGCGGCAGAGATGCTAGGGCCGGGCGTGTGTGATTATTCGCCGCCATTTTGTTTTAGGGAGAAAAACAAGATGCCGACAGCAGCCACTGCCGAGGAATCTGCTCTTTTGGGGTAAGTTTTTGACGAGAGAGAGAAGAACCGAGACTATAACACGCGCAAAATAAGTATCACGTCGTACTTTCTATCTTTCTGTCTCTTCGGCAAGTATTCGTAGTTGCAGTTCATGCGTAGAGATATGCGTAGAACGCGTACCACGAAGTATGCGTTAGAGTTTGTTTGTAATTAGGTAATTCGCCTACGCGCGCGCCTCGAGAATGTAAGCTAGTTTTTTATATTGTCTCGTTCGTATTTTTTACCTTTGACTTTCATCACGACCACACACACTCGTGTTTGACACAGGTGTACATACGTGCAGAAAAAAAAAAAAAAATAGAATTCTACATACAATTTATTGATATTCTAGAATTCTCTAACCAGGAGTTTTTTGCAATAAATGAATATGTTTTTGCACATTCTAAAATTCCTTTCTGCATATTAAAAACTATTTTTAATAAACCTACGGCAAAATCGTTACGCCTGTAAAACATACTTTCAGAAAGAGTGACTACATGCTATGGGAGATATTTTTTTTGTATTGTTCGAGCAAAGAATTCATCGTTACACACGTAGTGTTTTTCAACTGCCATGGCCAGTTGGCATTGACCCTAATGCGCGCAGCCGAGTGACCAGACTCGTAAATCGCAATTTTACTTTATTAAAAGTGTTACGCGTTGTTTTTCAGCAACGCACGTACTGCGTTGAGAGCACCGGTAAATGGAATTGAGACATATGTCGATATATGCGAGTGAGATATATTTTAAGCAAACCCAACTGAAAACTTCGCAAATGAAAACAAACGCGCCGGGGGTTTGTTAAAGTCGCGAGCGTTACGTAAAGGCAACGACACAACATATTACTTTAAGCCTACATGAAACAAAGACGCGGTATAACGCCCGTAGGCAGCCATATTGTTCTTCCATTATATTATATTATCGGCAAGTTCCACTTGCCGATCACAACGCTCGTGAGCGTTATCTATCTGTATTTAACTTTCGATGAAAAACAAGGATGAAATGATTCCATGAGCATTGCGAACGACAAGTGGAACTTACCCTATATGGTCTAGCAGCATCGCTTAATGTGACACCCGGTTGCTATTTACTACAACCCATATTCGGAAAGCCTGCCGCGAAGCTTAATTGTTTCAGATACGGTTTAACGGAAGTTGCCCCGAAACTTTCGGCTAGTTCAAGTTGTTTCATCGCGCTACTTCATGATTCTTCCACATCGCCGTTGCGCCATTTTCTAATTTCAATGTAAATGCAGTTAAAATTGAGTTTCGAGGACTATCGAAGTTTCTTTCATTATGAATGATGAGCACACGCTGTATCACGGATTTTTATGGATTTCAAAAAGAAGTTGTCACAATATGTTCTGTCTTCAATAAGAACTTTCTTCTGTTATAATTTTAACTTGACCTTTACTTTGACCTATTCATATTTTTGAATAGACAGAATCAATGACACAAAACTCCAATCAATACTTTGCGTGATTGAAATATTTTGTCATATTATTGAATATAAAGCTTTTTTTAATTTATAAACATTTTTTCTCCTTAATAAACACTTATAACATTTTTATTTCAAACTGTTGCATTAAAAAAAAAAATTTCTAACTTCTGATGCTGCGCATTTAACCGACGTACTATATAAACTTGGTGACGCTTTTACCGTACATAATTACTTCGAACAATTTAACGTATGCGACGCGTAGTCGGCCAGCTGGAGACATTGAACATAAGTCTCGACTGCACGTTTCATTACCGCGAATTGCGTTTCAACACATTTAACAGCTCTGTGCATTCGCGATTTTTACTATTTAAAAAGTATGACACTTGTCTGATGTTCGAACATCAAGACTTTAATAACACACGGAATTGCAAGAAATAAAAACAATAGTGAAGTTAATGAAAGTTAATGAACCCGATGCAATATTATTGTAACTTCATTATTATTTTATTGTTAATAGTGTCTGTTTCCTTGTCTTTTTAATTATTTCGAAACAGACGACGCGTCAGTTTTCTATAGACTTGAGCCGTATAAAAATGTTCCATTTCGCAAATTCTTTGAAAGGCAAATTGTCGATATAATGACGTTGAAATTCGCGGGAAATTGTCGCTCGTCGAAAATGTGTCAATGTGCTGAGCGAACAAATTGAAGGGAACATAGTAGCACGTAACATTTCACGTAATAGCGAGCTTAGGGCCTTTCTGAGGTTAACGACGTAATTTCACTCTGTCACTTCTCTCCGTTCAACCATTGGTCTTCGCGCGAGCGAAGACGTTCTATTTGTTAAGTAAAAGAGCGAGGCCGTTTCTTCGATTGGTCTTCTCGGCAAAATAGTTAACGTCAAAATTAGGATTAATTAGGAATCGTTAGCAACAGTCTGTTGACATAGACAGTCTGTTGTTTGACAACGTCTCGTGCTTTGTCGCTTAGAAAATAATCGGTTTTGACGACGGTCACTTCGTCCCGTTCCTTTCAATAGCGGGTAATAGCTGTGTAGTCTGTTAAACTCGCTGTGATCGAGGCACTACATAGATTACGCGATTCTTTCTCATTCATAAATAATTTATCTAATCTAAAATTGTCTATTTTCATTAAGTAAAAACAACTAGGTTATGTGTTGCGAATTTAATCTCGAGCGATCTCTGTTACAATAATTCCAACAATTGATAATGACTACAATGCCAGTTACGTAATTTTCTCTGACGCGACTGAATTTTAAGATAAAGTAACAGGTTTGCACCTGTGAAACATCTTAAACCCCCGGTTGTAATTAAGCGAAGCTAATTTCGCGCAGACTGTTCTCTTCCTCGTCTTTATACAAAACAAACAACACGCAGTTTACATGCTCCGTCTTGCGCAAATGAAAGATGAAGCGTGTAAACTTTCTCGTAAAGAGGCCACTGCTTTTTACGTCATGAAGAAAGCGGACGTATATCGATCGCGGGTGCAGCCTGAGGACAACAAGCATAATTCTCTGTCATCTCGATGCGAGGACTCGTCATTCTCGTTTAATTGTCACTTCTTTTTGACGTGTTTTGTTTTTTGTCGCATTTGATTCTCTTCTTATCGCGGCTCTTGCGTTCTCTCTGTGTTCGTTACGTAAGACAATGATAAATTACTCTGATAAGAGGTCGAAATCATTTCATGCGACGCGGTCATACCGTATATACGTCAGTAGTGTTTGCTCTACTTTCGCTCGAATTTCGCTTAACGTAACTTGGCATTGTGCCAGTTCCACCTCGATCAGATGGCACCGACTTTGAAGGAGCTTTACATTCTAATAAAGATAACGTAGCGATTGATATATTCGAGCGTTTTTCCCGCATTGATCTTTTGAATTATCGTGTCAAAGGACGGAAAGAGAGATGCAACGAAAATTAAACGGCGTCTCGCACACTGCAGAATCAAAAGGTAAATGCATCAGATAGTTTTGATTGCGAGGAATGAGCAATGCATGGAATGAGCGATTATTAATATATTGCGGTCGAAGAGCAATAACACGTAGACATATTTTAGTTTTGGAGACTCGTTTGCAGAGAGATTTGCAAACAGCAACGATCTGCGGAAGAATGCAGAATAATGTGAAACTGAACGACCTGTTATTAAAATTCATTGGTTTATCTTTCGGCTAGACAAAAAATAACCCGGACATAAGACTTTGTTTTTTACAGCGTGTTCTGCATCACACATGCTTGTGTTTGCGGTAGATAGAGATTTTATTTGCTTGCTCTTGATTTACTCAGAGGGATCGGTGATGCGATAATGCGTAAGTCGATCTTCGTTGTCCAGCTTCGTCTTTCAGCTGACAACACGCTTGAGGTAAAAAAATAATCTATCTGCTATACTTCGGATAATCTAATCGATCGATAAAAATGTGTATGAACGAGATATCGTATAACCGCCGACTTTGCTTCGTGTGTGGGTTTGGTTGCGGTTGTGATCGGCCAGTTTTACAAAAATCTTCCTGTACTTATCGCTTATCCTTTGAAAGTTTTGCGGAGACATTTTTACCAATAGAGTATATAACTTTTTTCCAATAGGGTATATAACTTTTCAATAGGATATATATATTTATATGTCGAGTTAGTTATGCAAAAGTGGCGCTATTTTATCTTTATGAGTATTAGAAAATTCAAAAATTTCAAAGATTAATAATGTAATTTACTGGGAAAAGTGTCTTTTACAATCTTCGAATAATTTCTGCAATGATGAAAAATAAGACACGCGTTTCTTTGCAACGTAAGTGCAAAAATACATGGAATGTATCTAAAGTGATACGACACACTCTCTCTCTCGGCGAAAGGAGAAATAAGCGGGTATTACGTGATACAGAAGAAAGGGAAATACGCGAAGTGCGAGAAATATCAGAATCGGTAATTCGGAATTCGATAGAGCGAAAATATAAATTCCAATTATGTAGCGTTATTGCGAATTCATATCCTTGTGACATACATTCCAATCTAGATCCAATTTTGTTTTTTTACACACACATATACACGCGGTAACTTCATATATGTATATGTATATGTAAGCTACTTTAAATCCTTCGATCAAACTTACATTTTACGCTTGCTTCGGTTAATTTAAGCGCGACAGCGCTTTATACACTACATTTTAAAGTCGCGAAATAGAAGAGAGAACAAAATCCCAGTCTTGAGGGATATATTGCAATGCTCTTTTTTTCAGTTGAACGCACGCGCTTTCAGCCGGCCGGTTAAATATTCGCAACGACGCGAGATATTCCCGGAAATTCCAAAGTAGGATTTCAGGTTGATCCAGGATCAACTCAGTCCTTTGTTCCACGGATTCTATCGTCCAGAGGTGACGAAACTTCTCAATTCTTGAGATATTCGCTTTTGTTTGTCCAATTCGATAAATGAGAAAACCGGCAAAAGTTTGAAAATATGGGAGTGAGTGGAAATAAATTGTTTAATTTTCTTTTTCTGTTCATTTTGCTTTGAGAAAGACACTTCGACACGCGCAAATAATACGCACATATTTATTCGATTTTAATTTCACTTAAAGGTTGAATTCTCTCTCTTATTACATCATTTTACGGATATGATTGATACAAACGTTGCTCTGCAGATAAGTTTACAATGAAAAACATTCAATCGCGTATCGTAATATGTATTATTCACACCGAATAGTTTTCAAAGCTTTTATTCTTTACGTTTTATCGCGAGTGCGGTGGAATAAAGAGGAACAGCCGGACTTGACTCTGACCGGAAGCGGCTGAGTGACGTGCCGGAGATACGGGAAACCTCTCGCGCACGCAAATTAGCCGTGCTTGGAAATTCAAGTAGCGCTGCGATACTATGCGGTGCTGCATCACTAATAGTACCGTTGTGCCAGTTATCATACAGAAGTGCCTTATCGACAAAATGTTGAACAAAAAAATAGTCATGTACATGTGTGCTAATCATACTTACGGAAATACAACTTTAATTATTTCAGGTTTGCACCTTTCACGTTAATTAAAGAGTAACTTTTTGATTAAAAATTCATTCTTAATTAAACTGACTTTTATGATAGAATTATTGTAATTAACGCGAAATAACAGTAAAATATAAATGTTGAAGTTCAAAATGTAGATTAGCTTTTGTGATCTTAAACATTTTGCAAGTCTTACAAAAAATCACTCTCGACAAAAGTATTATTTTAATTTTTTTTTTTTTCAATGTCTTTTACGGAACGCAACATTTGAAATCTTAATTAAATTTATAAATTTCACATTTATTCTTTAGTAACGACAATTTTTAGAGAGAATATAATAATTTTCCGTTTTAAGCAGATATTTTTTTATGGAACAACTTTTCGCTGCAGAGGCATCTTAACTTTCGCATCTCAATTTTTTTTCCAAGTAAAATGTTCCGTTTTAGAGATATAATCGACACGTCGCTTCGAGATGAGTAGATAAATATCGAGGTATCATCTCCCTCGGATGAAAAGTTCGTTATTTGAAGCGCTGAAATGTATCATCTCGAAGTATTGCCGACGACGTTATTCGCTGTTCCTTCCTCGTAAAGTTTTAAGCTCCGTTTTTAAATGACGATGAAATCACAGCTCGGCAATTTGTCTGAATCTCGACGCAATTTTCGTTATTTGTGTGGTAAACTCAGTTTACGTTTTCACACACATTCTATATTTATCCGGTATACTCCATCACGAGATAATGACCGAACGATCGACGCAATATAAAATCTAGAAACGAGAGCACGGTGATTTCAAAAAAAGAAGAATACGCAAATTGTAACACCACAGTATACAAACGCGCCAACACAATCACGACACTATACAGCGAGCACACACGCCTACAGAGAATACTTCGCACTTTTTTTTATTTACCGAGAAAAATGCACACTTTGCTAGATTTTCCATTCCTTTTTCATTGTGCTCTCACACTCGCAACTTCCGTATCCATTGTTGCACTTCGCGCAACTCCATTTCCGATTCAAGACAGCGTTATCTACTACAGGCAGACATCTTGTCGGAGTACTCAAAGTAATGAAGGAGCCATCGGGAACAATACTTCCCTAAGAGTCGTTGCTTCCAAACGTTAATGGAAGCTAGCCGAATACGTGGTGGTTTATATTTAGTGCAAGACGCTTGGATGTGAAATCGATCCGACATCGAATAAAGTTAATATATACGTGTGCGAAAACGTAAAGTTTTATAACGCGACCTCACTTACTGTGATTAAATATTGCTCCTTTGTATTTTTTTTTAAACTTAAGTAAGGGAGAAAACATGTAAAAAAAAAGTTATAAATATATCGCGATTGATTATGCGATTAAAATACTCAGCTTTTTTAAAAATAGACAAAGAAATAAACGAAAAAAAGCATAATCATTCCAAAAGCTTCTTTTCTTCGGACGACACCGAAATAACAAAGATTTTATCGACATTATTTTGTATTGATAACACCCGAGTTGATGAACAATACACTTGATTGTCAAAATATTGTGACATTGCGTCAGCACGAAGTTCGGTATTGATCAACTCGATACGATCTTATTGACACTCTTTTACACCGGTGAATCTTCTTTTATATCTCTCACACTTTGATTGTTTCAAAAACAAAAGTATATCTTAAAAATATACGCATTAAATATATATGTCTTTTTTTCCGCGATGCACAAAAAATTTGACGCGCGAAATAACATCGACTTAACAGAGAGTACTACATCGTCTGTCATGTGATTGATAATCAATTCACCTCGAGGTCTCTGTCAATCAAGAGCCCCAAAGTGTTTTACGATTGATTTCGCGGTGCATCTGTGACAACACATTTTCTTTCACGACAATATCGATCGCCCGACGCCCGTCATTGTGACGCCGTCTGCGAAACGCGTCGTAAATCCGCGGAAACGATTTCTTTCACTTTATAAAGCTAGTCGCGGAAACAAATAACGCTGCTTTCGCGGTTTTATAACATCACTCCGCTCTCAATGTTTATTAATAGCAAGATAAAAAATTTATGTAGAAAATAACATCACTTCTTTCTTTTGTTCACTTGAAACAATTACATCAAATATTTCCTAATTACGTGTTTAAAATTTCTTTATTACGACAATATTAACATTTCTTAAAAATCGTTATTTCATTAGCGGACTTGAACACAGCGTGGCTCACACTGAGAATAAATCATGTCTTTAAGTCCACAGGCGCATAGAGCTAATAATAAATCGGCTCGGCGTAGTAACGACTTGAGAGATAAGTGGCCGCAGCATTAATTCAAGTGCCACTATACGAAAATACCGGTGTGCAAGCCGGGTGGCGATTAGATAAGGAATTTAATAACACGAACGATATTTGTATGTGTGTGGCCGAGATCTCGGGTCGACTCTCACGAAGAAAAGCGTAAAAACGCGCGCATCCCCTACGTCGATATGTAAAAGTGTTATATGTGTGTATGTTACGTCGCATTCACGACGTTCTGATTACAAAGAGAAGAGGAACTCGGGGGTAACCAATTCGAAAGATCTTTGTTCGATGATATAAAAAGAACAAAAGAGCGTATCTCCTTTATATAAGATTTCAAGATAAGTATCTCCAGTGACATTTCTCTCAGAGAAACATTCGTTGCTACGTGCGAACGTGCGAAAAGGTCAAACGAGGTTTCTGACATTTTCCTGTTCTTCACTGGAAATTGGGTTGGCGTCGTGAATCCTCCGGGATGCAGACCCGAACTAGGTCTTTCGAGCGTTAAGCTCGAATCCACAACTGTATAGAGTCGGACGCGTTGATGTAATTCTCGACGATCGTTATAACACGTTTAGAATAATAGGGAGATATTACTTATCCCGCATTGATTCCGACCGTATTCAGGTCATGCAAACTGTAAGCTGATATATAGGAGTACTGATAGATTACATCGGGAAATTTATTAACTCTTCCGTGTTACCTTTCCGCGTTATTAACCGTTACGTTTATACATGTAATATACACCTTGCTGATCTTCATTAAAGAAAATAATATTACAGCATAATAAAGTTATATTAACGCATTGGAAAATCGAAAAGCAATTTCGTTTGTTAATTAATGATGCGAATGTAAATTTGGCTTCTGTTATATCACGATTTGTATGTAAATAATATTCTGAAATCAAAAAATAATTTCGTTTATTATTCATTAAATGACGCAAATATAAACTTGGCGATTCTATTATGATATATTACGATTTATATATAAATAATATTCCGAACATCCGGTAATAATTATTATCTGTTAACTCTATATGCGATAATCGCGAGTTATTACAATGTCCCTAAAGAGATTAATACAAACGTGTAAAATCGCCCGATTTATTGCATCGTCAAAACCTGAATGTTATAAGTTCCGACTTTAAAGCCGCGTCATTGCACTGCCAATTTAGAGAAAATTTGAGGCAAAATATTAGTCTCGCAACTGGAGTTTAAATCCTAAAATCGAGGATATATTTTTTCAAGTGGCTTGTGCCGTCCGGGCAAACACACTTCCTCTAATTTTCCGAGTCGCCGGATCAGAAGTAATTAACTCCGCTCCGGCCAAGTTAATTGCCATAATAAGTATTTATATCGTCAAAACGCGTGACGCATATTTTCTGCGATAAACGAGAGTATAATTTTATAAGAAGTATGTTGACCGACTCAGTTCAACTAACTGGGTGTGGCGTACAGATCGATACTATAAAAAATATTTGCTCAACGTTTACATAATAAAACTGACGAGAGACTGTTAAAAGAATTAAATGTGTAAAGTAGAAATTAATTTTAATAAACCTTTTTTTTAAAAAAATTATTTTTCTCCGATAAAAATAATTACTACGTCAATTAGAAGACAGAAACACGTGCAAAACATTACAGTTTTCTCGCGACGCAAATAATAAATTGTTTTTTCTCTCTATTCTTCTGTAATTTATCTTCATTGACCAAATTGGAGACGCGAATACTGGTCAAGGATTCAATACGTTTTGTGGTCAACAAAACACTATTTTTTTTTCATACGTGTTTATTATTTTTCTGTCAGAACGCGCGCGAGACTGCTTCGTGAATAAACAATCCTACCTATTGTGATCTATTGTGCGAAAGGATAACAATAGCTCTGGCGATAATGTGTGAGAGGACGCAGAACACGCGCTAGGAACATAGTGTCGAATTTGCATCGTAAATTCGCGCCGGAATTGAATTGAAGTTCAATTGTATCGAAATTCAATAAGACTGTTGCTACTAAAAAAATTTAAGTAGTCGTTCTCGTTATTAAAAAATAAAATTAATTAAAAATATTTAAAGAGGCTGAAAGGTCACAGAAATCAAATTTCTAAGAAAGAATCGTGATTAAAATTCAAAGTAGCTAATTGTAATATAACTTTTAAATGATAAATCTAATCAGTTACTCAATTTTATTACTTTTTTTGCAATAAAAATATAAGCCGCGATTGCGAGCACTCTCCAGCGTCAACAAGTTTTAGATTGTCGCAATCTGGCTGGCATTCGCGCCGATAATATTGGAACCAATAATTAAACGACTTTTTTTCATGCGCAGCACGATGCCTTCCGATAGCATGGACGACATCGAGCTGAAGAACATTCAACTGCAATTTCCGGCACTGAGATACCTCTCAAGGGATGATGCCTCCGTGCGGGAAGAAAGAGTGGAGACCGACAAGGGAAGTTTACTGGTAGCGGTGCAAGGAAATCGAGCGAAACCAGCTATCCTCACTTATCACGATCTAGGCCTTAATTGTGAGCACTTTGTCCGATTAAAACTATTTGAAATTGAATTGCAATCTACAATTCGAAAGATAAATTAGCGCGGTATCTTCGATTACTTATCACGGCTGTCTTAAATAATTTATTGCAACATCGACAATTAGATGTTGTCTATTAATATTTAAAATGTCTCTAATATAAAAAAAAACTGTTTCTTCAGACATCTCGAGCTTCCAGGCGTTCTTCAATTACATCGATATGCGCGTTCTACTCGAAAACTTCTGCGTGTATCACGTAAACGCACCAGGGCAAGAGGAAAACGCGCCGACGTTACCAGAAGAGTAAGCTTATTTTTTTTTTTTCAATTAATGAATAAGAAAGAATAACAGCGAGCGATTTCCCGAAGCACTGCATCGGGTCCTTGCAATTACAATTTTAGCATTGGCAATCGATAATACAAGAGCTTAATAGATTCTTAATCACGTTTATTACACAGAAACGTTTCTTTATATCATTAGGACCTCATTAAGGAGTAAATTAATTAATATCTGATAAACTCAACGCAACAACGAATTCGCTCTTGTACATATGACCTGATTAAACTTCGATTTCTTTTAGTTATATCTACGCTACGAAACGTCGTTTCACGACATGTCAAGTCAATTAGCGCGAATCAATAACCTAATTAGCGTCTCGATCAATCTCGACCTGATATTGTTGACAGCTTTGGTTGTTTTCTCGCTCTCCGACTCTCTGGCTATTCGAAAACTCTGCGCGAATTTGATGGAAATGACAATTTTATTGCCTTGCGATATAAAACTGTTCATATTTTATCGTAATATCGCTGCTCGCGCATTTCTACGGATTCCAAATTCCAACTCATCGATTGTTGCGTAATTCTTCTCGCCCAAACTATTATATACCAAATACGAAGCCAAGATGCAATAAATTTAAGTCATGCACGATAATTCCTGTGATTAAAACGTTTTTTCTTAAAAAAAAAAAACATCAAAACATAATTTTAATTATAAAATTATTATATATTATATAGAATATCTTAGACCGCAATGCAGATTTGCATGCAGCGGTTTTGTCAATTGGATTTGTTCGCGTGCCAAAGGCTGTACAAACTTTACATATCGATAACATCAATTTTCACTCTTCTAATTATTCATTATCGTGTGTACACCAGTTAGTTCATAAAGCGATAATCCTTGACGTTACGTAGAAAACGTGAGATATAACGTTGCGAAATGAAAGATATTACAGACAATTTTCTTTTTACGTTATTTCAGTTATATCTATCCGTCCATGGATGAGCTAGCCGAACAGCTGCTCTTCGTTCTCGGCCACTTTGGCATAAAGTCTGTAATCGGTTTCGGGGTCGGTGCTGGAGCCAACGTACTCGCAAGATTCGCATTCGCTCACCCGGAGAAAGTAAACGCACTGTGCCTGATAAACTGCGTGTCCACGCAAGCGGGATGGATTGAGTGGGGTTATCAAAAGCTGAACGTGCGACACCTGAGATCTCAGGGTATGACTCAGGGTGTTCTCGATTATTTGATGTGGCATCACTTCGGCAGGGTGAGTACAGCACGTAAATTTATATGACAATATCAAATTACAATTTAATTGAAAGTTCGTCGCATATCAAATATATTGAAGTATTTGATCACTCAAGTAAGATAAAAAAAAAAAAAACCATCTTCCTTGTTTCTCTTCTACAACTTTCTCTCCTTTCCCGGTAGATTAATTGTGTCCCAGACAGGATTATCTCACTGGGCACACTCTATGGAGGTAATAAACCACCTAGTTCTTATGTGAGGCGCGAAATAATGTCAACCGAGTTAGCGTTCATGCGCGAGCGCAAGATGAATTATCGACGACGAAGCTTGAGCTTCCAAAGGCTCGTTAGAACATCGTGGAAACTAGAGATTACATCGACGGTTTTGCCGCGTCGTATACTATATGCGAGCCTTATTGCGTGTTAATACTATTTCAAAGACGACCCCTAACCTTTGAGGAAGAAAATATAAAAAGAATGGCGAATATCGATTCGCAAAAACGCGCAGTTTGCAGTTTCTTTGCAAGAAAATTAATTAAATGTTAATTAGGTTCGAAGCTTGTCGATAATGTTGAGCGAAGATGTTGATAATTGATTTCAGAGAACTGATATTAGCGAGAGACTAAAAAATTGTACTGAGCAATGTAATGTTTTTACGCAGGGGACCGAGGAACGGAATCACGATCTGGTGCAGGTGTACAAAAACTACTTCGAACGCCGTGTAAATCCAACGAATCTCGCGTTATTCATCGACAGTTACGTCCGTCGAACGGATTTGAACATAGCGAGGGAATTGGATCCGACTCGCAAGAAGGAGGGAATGACGCTTAGAGTACCGGTAATGAACATCACAGGCGCCCTAAGCCCTCACGTCGACGACACCGTAACGTTAAACGGACGTTTAGATCCGACGAACAGCTCCTGGATGAAAGTGAGTACGATCTCATGTAACATCTTGTTGTACAAACTCTTCGAAACTCGCAAAAAATCTTTAAGCGAGTTAAGCTTTGATTTCGAATCATAAATATGTAATCGATCGTGCACCATTGCCTTTCAGATTTCGGATTGCGGTATGGTGTTGGAAGAACAACCGGGTAAAGTAAGCGAAGCCTTTCGACTGTTTCTCCAGGGCGAGGGATATGGTAAGTGAGCGTTTTCGCGAACATCACATATTTCCGAAATTAAATCATCAAACTAGCAAATCGACAAATTTCCATTGATCTTTCCTGATATTCGTGCACGCGTCGGATCTTTCCGTAAGAAAATATCTCGTGATCGCTTGCAAGCGGAAGAGTGTGATAACACCCCGGTATATATATGTATGTATATATATTGCCATCGAAAATATTTGCGTCGGAATGACGAGTTGTTTGAATGAGACGAGACGTAAAAAGTATATATTTTTTCGTAAGCAGCGACGGAAATGCAATGAGAAACAGAAAAATATCGCGGGACTGATCTGCAGACTAGGCGATTGATGTAAATAATTATACGCGTGAAAAGAATACGCGCGAGACACATTTTCTCCCGGTCTTTGCAAGCGGTCACGTCATTTTTCGCACGACTCAACGTCGAAGTGAAAAGACGAGAGACTTTGCGATCATTTCTATAGCGTTAAGTTCGTTCTATCGACTGTTGCACTTTGTTGCTAGTAATTGAAAAAACTACTCTGGCCTACACACTGCAAAATACTTTATATACTTAAATATATATGAGTGTTCTCGACCGACCACACATACTGTCTTTTAATGATAGATGTTATAAAAATAGTACGTCATTATTAAACGTGATTATTGGTCACTCACT
Organism: Pseudomyrmex concolor; assembly: GCA_014839585.1. Lineage (NCBI taxonomy): Eukaryota > Metazoa > Arthropoda > Insecta > Hymenoptera > Formicidae > Pseudomyrmex > Pseudomyrmex concolor. The sequence goes on from QVOB01006159.1 coordinate 25,365, forward strand.
AGAAAAGTGATTTTTCTTTTAATTTCAACATTGAGATTTAAGTGCTTAAAAAAAAAATTGTGCTTATATTTTTAAGAATATTAGGAAATATTAATTTTGCGTAATAATTCTAAGATCAATAATAACTAATAAGTAATGTGGGTTTCTTTTTCTCTAAGTAAGCACGCATCAAATCGAGAGTTTGTAAAATGATTGCTGTTAATGAGCGTTAATATTTTACACTTTCAACATCTCGATTTATCTCATAGCAGTGTTGCACACACGTATCTTACGTTATACAGCGTCTCTTTCTAATAATAGAACTGTACATTGCTCTTATACATTTTTAAAATTATCAACATACATGTACAATTTGACGATCGAGACTAATGCTTTACGTAATTCAATCAGATTCTTATCTTTTGTTCAGCTTTTTACTCACAACAACACTATAGAACCAATCACAAAACACTGTGCTTTCTCACAAAAATCGATAAAGTATGTGTTTTAAGAATCTTCAAAGTGTGCAAATTTTTGCAGTTTTACTTTCACGTCGTATATTTCTTTCTTCCGCTCGTATTTTTCATTCTCTTTTATTTATATACCGATCAGTACAAAAGTTACACGTAATAATTTAATTACATAGCGAATTTTTACTGCGAATGACATTCAAGTTATCGCACATCGAACGAATCTGTTGTTCTTATCCTCGTTATCGTCGTTATTTGTTGTTGTTGCAATCATCGCTATATTATATAAGTAGAATTTCCATGTTGTAAAATGGCGCGATACTTAGAACGTAATTTGAACCCGGGTGTAACAGGGTTGGTTCTCTGCGTGATATCTTGCACACACATACACACACAATTATTTAATAACGAAGATGTTACTTGAAAATATGTACTACGGCAAACTTCGACGAGTAAACTCCGCTTTATCTCTGTGCTAATGAGTAGTAAAGGTACTCGATTATACCGAGGTTCAAATACGTGTTTCGAACATGTACCTTTATCCGTTTAAAAGCCACTGGCTCGACTTGATAAATAAAAAGGTAACTTGTGAAAAAAAAGGATCGTATATTGAATCTTGCTACCATTGATTTTTTGAGTTATATTAGATAAAAAAAAAAAAAAAACATCACTTAAGGCAAAATAAGAAAACAAAAGAGTATTATACATGTTCATCGATTTGCGCCTTTATTTCCCACGCGTCTTGGATCGATCGAGTGGTATGTATATACATTACAACAATTTCAGATGAACCGTAGAAATATTAGTTTCAGCTTATTTGCTACTTTTCTTTATTTTTTTGGTTTAGATAATTTAAAAAGTAAAAATCTGTGTTGAAAACCAGACGCTTATAGAAGAAGGCAGTGTAAAAAAAAAAGATAATTAATAGACATTCTATAATTTGTGTCTATTGTCTAGAAACGCGATTTAGATTGTAACTAACATTGGTTTGATTTAAAATCTCTCGTTTGAGTGAAACTACTCGATTTAAGTTATCATTTGTTAATTGACAATCACTATCCAGTTCCAGTACTGGTGTGTGAATCCGTGTCGAAAGACAGTAGATATTTGAAAGCAACTTTGAGTTGATATTAGAGCAAACATAGCTTTGCAGCAATGTTACAAATAAATCGATTGCCGCACTGTTATTTTGCTATGTGCCACTTGTGTGAATTCCAAAACGGAATTAGTTTATCAGTTTTTTCGCACGAAAAACGCTTTGAACAATTTTAGTATAAGTAGCAAATTCAGTGCGTCACACACACGTTGCGGCATTATATTTTAAGAATTGTAAATAGAATTCGTTTTTTCTTTCTACATTTTAGCGGTGAGATCCTCTCGGAAGCCCGTGAAGCCGACAACACCCGAAGGTAATTGTAATTAGGATTTGAAGGCCGCAAGGAGAATCGAGCGCGCAGTTGGTCAATTATAGGCCACGTCTATATGTTAAGTAAGTCGGAATTCAAACTTTTTTCGGAAGGTATGAGAAGTAACTAACTGAGAAAAGACGATACGTCCTCCGGATAATCTCTGAAGGTTCTCTCGAAAAAGAGTCTAACTTCGACTAACTATTCTAATAACATATTGCAAATATCGCACTAATCTTGTCTGCTGCTGATGTCAGGAACGACGACAGTCTTTCGTCTCGTTAAACCTTTTTGCACACATCGATGTATAAACTTTTTTTTATTTCTTTATAGTTTTTCTTTATCTTCTTCTATACTTATTTTATTTCGCAAATATTTATAAATTTTGTGACCAAAAAAGCGATTATGACAAAATTTAAAAAATTAAGTTTTTACGTTAAAAAATTAAAAAAAAATTGCCTGGTGAAATAAATTGTATAATGAGTCGGTTTTACCAACTGATCTTCTATGTTTCATACAGTTCTCGATAGTCGGTAGGGACAATCCGTTTATTAACACCGACCTGTTGCGCTACACTGATATACAGGTGATAAAAAAATATAAAGTATTTTTTTTTAAGCAAACAATAAAAAAGAAAGACTGATTCTACAACAGCACATATTCATGTTTAGAGAACGTTTTGTGTGCAAATGTGTTGTTCTTTACGAAACCGAAAAAAACAGAACGAGAGGCAAACGTACAATTTCGCACATTTTGGACAATATATTATAAAATAGCACAAATATTCATTCTTCAACCCCACAAATCTCTCGCTATTGCGCACACAACAGATCCACTGACAATACACTTGATTTTCTTGATTCGTTTACTTTGCATGTGCGCTTTCTTTTGGTTTCTGTCATTTTTCGTTTTGTTGTGTAACAAAAAAATCGTTTGATTGCGAGTGAACGGAATTTTTATATGCGCGTTACAGCCTCCTCAAGGCGAGGTTAACGATAGATCAACATCAGGTTGGGGATATTACTTTTCTTTTATTTTTTCGTTTACAGTGGCCCCGCTGTCGCCTTTGAAAATGGCTGACTTCCGACTGGCTTCGATGGAGGGACTGAATCACGTTTGCAGCAAGAAAATCGACTGGCCTACTGCGACCATACACATCACGGAGAATCCGATATCGGAGGCAGTCGTTTGTTAAAATGTTTTATCACCGAATCTCTCATTACTCACATAACAACGTCGATTTTCGTTACGCAATCAATTGGGCGTATAAAGCGAAAGATAATTCGAAAACGTCGTTTACCTTAAAGAGGGTTTCGTCGGGCAACGATTCTTCGCGGCACTAATCGCTGATTTCTTTCCGAAGCTTTTGTCGGCACCGCAGTTTTACTTTATAATCGCGATACGTGGCTCGATCACATACGCGTTCGTGTTTTATTTCTATAAATAAATATAAGTTAAGAGCTTTTTAAAAGAGAAAATTTACTAGTTTAAGAACTAATCAGATGTATTTTTATCGACGCACTTTTATTCTCGGCGTGCGATGTTATTAAAGACAGTATCGGTTCGTTAAGAAATGAAAAACTAACGTTTGGAAGCTTTAGCTTGGGTTGTTTTTGCGAGTGGTTTTAATGAACGGTGCGAAACAATTGTTTTACATAATCTTTCATTGTAAGATATCGTTTTAATGAATCGCCTTTTACACTTATTCAAGTGCGAAAGAGAAGAATATTTTATTAAATCCAACGAATATTACGTTTGCAAATATGTTATTGCCCGCATTTTAAAGAAGTTCTAACATTTTGAGATGTTACGACATCAGGATATATTAAATGATTTTCAGTGCACTTGCGTTTGAACGATCAAATTTTTTTAACAATACTAATCAAGCGCGTCGTGAAATATATTTGCGAATGCGGACGCACTGAAAATAATTAATAAACCCTGATGTACATCTATGTATGATATACATACATGTGAGTATGTTACTATTGCGACGGAGACGCGCGATTAAAACTTTTCACGAATACGTAACATTTCATACAATAATATTAATTAACGTTCAGCAAAGAGGAGAACAGTATTCCTGATTCTACCGAAACTGTGCACACACATAAATGAATAACATTAATTAAGCGTTATTTAAACAAGAAAAACAATGCATTATAATTATAAATACTGAGGATGAATAATATAAAAGTTACGAAAGGGTGTGGAACAAACACGTCGTAGAGAAGAACAGCGCACCTCCGCTTTTCGTGTTCACATAAACAAACAACCGAGAGAGAGAGAGAGAGA